>FXXK01000023.1:1538208-1626186 GCA_900184695.1 Betula pendula | reverse complement strand
CCCTCCTGCAAACTGACGGGTGGTGGAAGAACCCTCAGTTTGTCACGCAGCATGCAAAACCGAGCAGCAGTGTGTCCTTTAGTGAAGAGATCTGCTAATTGCTCTAGAGTGGAGACATATTTTATTTGGATGTCTCGATTGGTGACCTTCTCCCGGATGAAATGGACATCGACTTCGATGTGTTTGGTTCTGGCATGAAAGACAGGATTGGATGCCAGAGCAATAGCTCCCAAGTTATCACACCATAATACAGGAGGAGTAGAGAGAGAGATGTGCAGTTCACGAAGGAGCATTCGTATCCAAAATAATTCAGCAGTAGCAAGAGACATGGAGCGATATTCAGCTTCGGTGCTTGATCGAGAAACGACATGCTGCTTCTTGGCTGACCAGGAGATCAGATTTGAACCAAGGAAAAGGCAGAAACCGGTTGTGGATCTTCGATCATCTGGGTTGCCAGCCCAATCAGAATCACAAAAGGCATTAAGGGAGACTGAGCCTTTGCAGTAGAACAGGCCACTATCAATGGAGCCTTTAAGATATCGCAGAACTCTTTTGGCTGCTGTCCAATGAACTGTTGTGGGATTGTGCATATGTTGACATAGCTGATTCACAGAGTATGCTAAGTCAGGTCTGGTAAGAGTAGCATATTGTAGGGCACCTACCACATGTCTGAATGTAGTTGGATCTTGGAGAGCTTGACCATCAAATTTGGACATCTTAGAGCCAGCAATGCAGGGAGCACGATAGGGCTTAGATTCTGCCATGTTTACACGGTCAAGAAGATCTAGGATGTATTTGGACTGTCGAAGGTGAAGACCTGCAGAAGTTCTTACTGCTTGAATTCCAAGGAAGTAACTGAGATCACCAAGATCCTTTAAGGCAAAGTCAGATTGTAGTTTCCCAATCAATAGATCAATGGTGGTAGAATGGTTTCCAGTGATGATTATATCATCCACGTAAATCAACAAGAAAATATGTATTGAGCCAGCATGGTATATGAACAAAGAGTAATCAACATGAGACTCAAGAAAGCCAAGTTCTAGTAATGCAGTGGACAGCCTTGTAAACCAGGCCCTTGGAGCTTGCTTTAAGCCATAAATGGATTTGTTGAGTTTGCAAACATGATCTGAGAAGAAAGGATCAATAAACCCTAGAGGTTGTTCCATATAAACCTCCTCATCAAGCACACCATGAAGAAAGGCATTTGACACATCAAGTTGTCTAAGTTGCCAATCAAATTGTACTGCCAAGGCAAGGAGTAATCTGATTGTGGTTGGTTTAATAACAGGGCTAAAAGTTTCATGGTAATCAATTCCACTCTCTTGGTCAAATCCCTTAGCTACCAATCTTGCCTTGAATCTATCAACACTCCCATCAGATTTTTGTTTGATCTTAAACACCCATTTGTTCCTCACCACATTGCGATTCACTGGTCTTGGGCATAAGGTCCAGGTATTGTTGGAGATTAAAGCATTGTATTCATTGGTCATTGCTTCTATCCACTCGGGTTTGGTAGAGGCTTGTTTGTACGTGGTAGGTTCTAAGGGTAATGGGGTGATATGAAAAGCTGAGATGGGGTGACGAGGAGTGTGGTAGAGTTTAAAATCAGGGAAGGCTTTGGGTTTGAGGTGACCAGTTTGAGATATAGTCACAACTCGATTGGCAGGAGATGCAAGGGTAGATGCTGAGGGGGGAGTAGAAGTAGGAGCTGGGGCACTAGAGGAGAGGTTAGATGGATGAGGATCAGATGTGGGAGAGTTAGAAACATGGGGTAAGGGACTTGAAGGTGATAAGGGTGATGTAAATTTTTCTGGTGCAGGAGTTTGTTGAGATAATTGAGGAGCAGGGGGTTCCGAATGTGATAAAGATGAGGTTGATGCAGTTGGTGTGGATAAGGCAGGAGTTCCCATCAGGGGAAGCATACATGAAGGAGTATTAGATAAATAAGGACTGTGAGAAGATAAGATAGGAGGAGAAAATAGAGAAATACCTGAAGGAGTTGTGACTGTGCAGGAGCCAGGAGAGATGTCCATACCCTTAGTAGGAAATTTTGACTCATCAAACACTACATGTCGAGATACGTAGACTCTGTGTGATTGGGGATCAAGACACCTATATCCACGTTGATTGGAGCAATATCCTAAAAAGATACAAGGCTTGCTCCGAAAGGAAAGCTTGTGATTTGCATAAGGTCTGAGAAGTGGATAACACAAGCAACCAAAGGACCTTAGGAGAGTATAGTCAGGGGACTTGCCAAATAATTTGGAGAAAGGTGAAGTATGTTGCAACACTGGAGTAGGAAGTCTATTTATCAAGTAAATGGCAGTCAAAAAGGAATCCACCCAATACTTGGAAGGTAGACCAGATTGAGCTAAGAGTGTGAGACCAAGTTCTACAATATGCCTATGTTTCCTCTCAGCAATCCCATTTTGTTGAGAGGTATGTGGACATGTCAATCTATGAAAAATTCCATGGTTACTCAAGAATTGTTTAAATTGAGTTGAGGTGTACTCTCCTCCATTGTCACTTTGAAATTGTTTGATGACAGTGGAGAATTGTTTTTCCATAAAGAGTTTGAATTTGACAAAGCATTGGAACACTTCTCTTTTACTGATAATTGGATATAACCAAGAAAAGCGGCTGTAATCATCCACAAAAATTACATAGTAACGATAGCCACTCAAAGATGGAATTGGAGATGTCCAAACATCTGAGTGTATAAGTTCTAAAGGAAAATCAGACTTCCTAGAAGACTCAACAAAAGGCAACCGCTTGGATTTACCAAGTTGACAGGACTCACAGACACGATTTTTACTAACTAAACCAGCAAGAGGAAGCTGCTGTAGACTCAAAAGTTGATGAAAAACCGATTCTGAAGGATGTCCCAGCCTTTGATGCCATACCATATCAGTGGTCTTGACTCCTAAGAAGGCAGCAAACTCCTTGACTTTATTCTTAGTGGGATGATGCAAGGGAATAGGGTACAGACCATTCTCACTTGGCCCCTGGAGCAGCACAGTTCCTGTCAAGTTGTCCTTCACAAGAAAATAGGAACCGGTTAAGATGAAGTGACAATTGTTATCAATGCAGAATTTATTGATGCTTAATAAGTTAGCTGAAGCTGTGGGACAGAGAAGAATATCTTTAAGTAGAAATTTGGTGGAGGATTTAGAAGAATGTTTAGGCAAGACCATGAGGGATCCAGTACTTTTGATTTCCAAACCTGTACCATTTCCTACACCCACGGTTTCTGTGCCTTCAAAAGGATGGGGATTGTCAAGTGCAGAGGCATCAGCAGTGATGTGAGCATTTGCTCCAGAGTCAGCTAGCCACTCTTGATTCTCCAGATCAGCATTGGTGTGAGCTACCATGGCAGCCAGTTGAGTTGGTGGATGTTTACCTTGATAGGAATAATCCATTCGGTGGTAGCAATCAAGGGCACTGTGGTTGATTTTGCCACAAATTTGGCATGGGATGCGAGGAGGTCCTTGAGACTGTGGTTGATGAGTGCTGCCATTGAAGTGCTGATTAGGAGAACTTCGGGTGAAGGGAGCACCATTTGGTGCAGGTCTTGACATGGTAGGTGGATTATTCCTTGGCTGTGAGGGAAAGGGTCGAGAGTTGTTTTTGGTAGGGAACCTTGGTTTTCTGTTGGCTGGGTGAAATGTGGAGTTGTTGGTCTGTTTGTTGGAGTAAAGGGCAAAGGAACCAGATTCTGGAGTGATGGATTGGATTTGTTGGTTCTCAAGTAATGTCTCATGGCTTAGGAGCTCAGATTGAAAATCCACCAAGGATATATCAGTGTTTCGGGCAGCAAAAGAAAAGGAGGTGATGAAGGAGTTAAAAATGGGATTTAAACCACTTAAAATGAAGGAGATGAGATCATCATCTTCCACTGGTTTGCCAACAGCAGCTAGTTGATCTGCATATTGTTTGGCAAGTTGAAGATACTCTGTGCAGGATTTACCTCCCTGCTGAATGCCTTGGAGCTGTCTCTTAAGGTGAGAGATGCGGGACCTTGATTGAGCAGCATACCGGGTAGCTAGGACATTCCAAGCCTGGTGAGAGGTGTTTATACCATACATAGATGAAACCAAAGATGGTTCTAGGGAGCAAATGATCCAGCTCAATAGGTGCTGGTCCTTCCTCTGCCATATGGTGTAAGCAGGGTTCAAGGATAGCTCACTGGTTTCTGAATTAGTCAAGAATTTGGGGGGACATGGTTCTGAACCATCCATGATCCCCAGCAAATCATGACCTCTGAGGATAGGCATGAACTGAGATACCCAAGCTAAGTAGTTTGGGCCATCAAGTTTGAAGAGTGAAAAGTGTGCAGCATTGGGCAAAGGAGAAGTAGCAGATTGCACATTTTCAGAAGAGTTTGAGTTTGAGGAATCAGAACTGGCCATTGAAGCGTTAGCTTGTGATGGCTCTGATACCATGTAAATATTGGAAGAAAACTGTTTTGGTTGATTCACCAAGAACAGTGTAGTATTGTATTTATAGCCAATTGGGCTCAAGAGAGCTTTACAAGTTTTAAGAAGATAAAAGGACTAAGTACATATTAAAGAATTCATAGACAAAGCAAATCAGAAAGTTAAGAGTATGGTAAGGTATGGTGATCAGGATGTAGGAGAAGAAAGAAGCTTGGGACTTGGCTTGATCAGAAAACCATGGAGGTGATGCTACTGTTGTCAGGAAGAGAAGCAGCTTGGGGATGGCATTTGAGAGCCACTGTGGACAGCAGAGGGTGGCGTGAAGGCAGGAGCTTGGAGAGGGGTCTTCTGCAGATTTTGAGGAGTCATTCACGGGTAGATTATTTTGCTTGTCACGTGTTGAAGTGTGCTGAAGATATGGGACAGTTGGCTTGCTAGAGACAGCTGTCTTGCTATGAGCTTGTATGAGTTTACACAGTAGAGTCAACACCTTAAGCTACCTGAATTAGATAAGTTTCATGACCTACTCTTTTAGACCGTCCGAATTTCACAAAAATTCAAATAATCTAATTGCATTAATTAAATCCTCATCCGTACGTGTAAAGCATTCTTAATTGACTACTATTTTTATTTTTATATTTTTTGCATGATGAACAACTTTCTTTTGGCTTCTTTGTTCGAATTGTGTGTGGACATGTCAGCTCGCAGAATGTCGGGTATATATGCACGCGTTTTTAAGGCCTTTTTTGGTTGATTGTTGATTCGTTGTTGTTTTCTGTCTGCCCTATTTAAACTAATTCCTCTATTAATTAATTTGGGTTAGGAAGGAATGCTTGTCTTGTATCTTATTAGTCTGCAGGCACATCTTAATTGGAATTGGTCTTCTTTCTTTGTTTACTCACCACCATGTACCAAACCCCGATCCTTAACCAGCTAGCTAGCATCTTTGTTTCCATCGTTAGATGTTTTTTTTTGTTTTAATCCTTTTATCATTAATTAGCGTATGGGATTATATTGTTGTCTTTAAAAAGAGAAATGCGAGTTAATTAAAAGCCTATATAGCTCGATCCGTATTCATAATTTCATTTAACTTGCAATTAAAAAAGATAAAAGAAATGATGTTAGAGAGAGATATTTTACACATATATTATTAGTATCCATGTAGGCATGTAACATTATATATAGCAGATAGAGTTGCCTGATCAACGCCTTCACTTTTCCGTTCAACAAATTATCATAAAGGTCTTAGGATTTAAGTTTTTCTCTCTGTATTTTTTTAAAAAAAATTTTTTTAAATCCAATATTTACAGTGTGATTAAAGAAGGATGACTTCTTCTTTTGAGTTTTTCAATTTAATTTGGTCCAATGCTAGTTCAAACCAGTGAACCTTGTATTAATTATCACCGCATACATTCCGACATGCATGATCCGAATTAGAATCCTCAATCTCGATCTCTATCTCTACTATTTGAAGTGAAATTGAGAGGTTTTATGATTTATAATAGATTTCATAAAATTTTAATGGTATATATGTTGCCAAGTTATTTAAATGGCATGGCACTATATATACAATTAGATACACGAAAGCAAAATCTTGACCGTAAAATAAATTCTCTTAATTTTACTTGAAATAAAGATGATCTTATTCCAATCTTGTCGGTATGACAGTTAGTCAAGAAATTTCATAATCATTTAATAAAATTATTCTTACACATATTGGTTGTGGGTTGCATAAAGTTAGGGTTTTTTTTTTTTTTTTGATTGGAGAACAACAACTAACATGATATGTATACAAGATTAGAAACGCCACTTTTAACACTCTACTTGAATATAATCATATATCCCTAAATAGTGTTATAGATTTATTATTATTATTATTATTATTATTATTATTATTATTATTTATTTTATTAAAAAAAAATGTGAATGTAATATAGGTGTTAACTTTGGGCCCAAAGTCTTAACAAAGATAACGTAGGTTTGATATTTTTAAAGGTTAGAGTAGGCACATGCAAAAAGAAAGGATGAAAATGGGGTATACCGATATATGAGGCACTCAATTGCATGTACAACAAACACAAAAATAGAGCAAAATAGTGCAAAATAGAGCAAAATAGAACCGAATGGCCTCTGTAATGGACAATCTCAATGCACCCTATTTGAATTCCAAAGATAAATGTATTTATCCAATAACACATGTTATTATAACAGTTATTTGTTAAACGAAGGAATTGGACCAGGCCGAATCCCGGGGCGAGAATAGCCCATCCAATCTCAGCCCAAGCTATATCTTAGCCTAAGATTTGAGGCTCAATATTTTCTTTCTTTTTCCACCCAAATCTGTCTTTTTTTTAAAAAAAAAAAAAAAATTGCATTTAGTCTTATAATTTATTTTCGTTGGGCATCGGCAAAATCGAGAATTCGATAACATCGAAGAAAGAGCGAAGTTGGATGTGTGTATTCTCTTGTGGGATTGTCTTGGTAGCTGAGAATTCCAAACCTGATGGCTGCTCTGCCCGGATCCTTCTCTCCAATCCAAAATCCTCATACCCACTTCTTATCCGGTAATTTATCATCCATCTTTTTCTTCCTTTTATCATTCTTTTCTGCTTATGTCTGTAAATTGAATTTCGCTGTTTTTTCTACGCTACGTGAAAATTATATCTTCTGGGTACCTTCGAAATTGTTACTCTCACTCACAGATCTCTCTGAAGCGTTTGCACATGTGTGAATTGTTACCTTATGTACTTGTGGGTTCTCTATTTCTTTCAATTATGGTAACTTATTTATTGATTGCTAATGTTGTATTGGAATTACACCCACAAGCGAATAGTAAGCTAATCTTCAAGTGCTGCGCTCACAGCTCCATGAGGATTTCGGTTCTCACCATAAGGCAGTTTACAATTTAAAGTTTTGATCTTTGTGCAGCATACACTGCATTGACTTGTACTTCTTACAGTGTGTCTCGTATGCTCTCTGATTAAACATACAGGTCCTAATATATAAATCACTCGATTTTTTATTTTATTTTTTCTCTTATGAATTGCGCGTACGAATTTATATTGCTTCCCAGTGTAGCCATTTATGAAATGCTTATGAATGCTCTGTCTAATGAATGCCAAATATTTGAAGCCAGGTTCTTTGAAGCCTGACCGATGTCTTTTGAACATTAGCTCCAGTGATCCGTCTTTAGGTCCCACATTTCGGGGTAAAGCAAAACTCGCTACATATAAGAGGCAATTTACAGTCCGAGCAGGGTACGTGTATAATTGTGTCATAAGATTTGTTTGATTCATTGTAAAGTATATGTATGTGTAGATTTAAGCATGTAGTTATATGTTTTAATGGATTAATGGATATACACATAAAATAGGTACTCTGGTCAAATCTTTTCAATACATGTTGTATTGTACTGCTTATTTTTTGCCTTCCAAGCACTTTTGGATCTTTACACTCACAGTTGCAAACACATATCAGTTGGCTATACACACTGTTAAAACATTGGAGCATTTGATTGATTGACTAGCTCGTGGGCTTAAGCTTTTGTTCTTCCTTTTTTTTTTTTTTTCAATACATTGTTGTGCTTCTGTAGTCCCAAAGTCTTCTTTTTATTCCATTGGGGGGGGGGGGGCAGATTTGAACACACTGCACCTGTAACACTGGAAAAAATTTACAATCAATGCAGTTAACAGTTAGTCCTGTTTTACTATCTTTTGAGGGTTCTGTAATGATACGTTTTTCTAAATTATGATCACTTGCTTTTTTGTGCAAGTACAGTGGGGATGGTGGAAGACCAAGTAGTGCAAGTATCTTTGTGGGTGGCTTTGTACTGGGAGGCATAGTTGTTGGAACATTAGGCTGCATATACGCACCCCAGGTATTGTTGGAGTATCTGGCTTTTTAACTGCATTGATTGTACATTAAAAACTTGCTTGGTGTTGTTTGTCTGTGTTTACTTAGGCTGTTAATTAAGTGGAGTAGCGTATATGTTTGTTTTCTCACAATAACGATCTAATCTAATTTTGAGCCATACGATAAAAACATTTCATGTAAGTTTTAGTTTCACAAGATAGATAAATATATAAGTCATTTGGTTCAATTAAGTAGCTATTTGATGCATCAGGTAGTACTTGGATGCAAGGGCAGAATTGCCTCTGGTCTTGGGTCCCCCCAAAATTTTAAAAAACTCCTAAAAATTTTAAAAATCCATTTAAATTTTATGTTATTTTATGAGTTCGTCCCCCTAAAATTAAATTTTTTTCCCTAAAAAGTCTTCTTTTTTTAATTTTGCTCCCCCTCATCTCAAATCTTAATTCCGCCCTGCTTGGATGAGTTCACTTTTGGGCCATTTATGGTTTAGATACTGCTCATCCAAGTAACAGCCCAGATGCTGCCCCCCCTCCCCTAACCCAAAAAAAGGCAAAAAAGTTAAAAAAGGATGCCAACTGATATATTTTGCTTTTCACAGATAAGCAAGGCGCTAGCTGGAACTGACAGAAAAGATCTGATGAGGAAGTTGCCAAAATTCATATATGATGAGGAAAAGGCTTTGGAGGTGAGAAGTTCCCATTTGTAATAATCCTTAAAAGTGCCCATTGTGTTTGGTAAAGTGTTTGAGTCTGAAATTATAGAAACTCTTTGGTTGTGGCTACGAAGAAAAGAAAAATTATGGTTGTCTCCTCTTAGAATACTAGGCTGTTAGTTAGGCATCACATCTAGGGAAGAGCAACAAGGGGAAGGAGGAGATATACTTCGGCTTGGATTAGGCTTGAAATGCCATGATTATCATGTATAGGTAAGCCCTTATAATTTGTAGCTTTGATGAATGGAAACCTTCAAGAAGAGGAAACACTATAAATTGGCTATGTTAACTTGTGATTTCATCATCTTTTAACTCGTATCGATATTGTTTTAGTTCTGTTACTTATGACATTTACAATGCACTGATATTGGTTTGGTTGTGTGATTATTTTGACGACAGAGGACCCGCAAAATATTAACTGACAAGATTGCACAGTTGAATTCTGCCATAGATGATGTATCTGCTCAGCTGCGTGCGGATGATGCCCCAAATGGAGCTGCAGTGAATTCTGATGAAGTTGAAGCTTCTATATGACAGAATACTTGTCCAAATTGCAATATAAACTATCACGAGTTACATGTGATTACTACTGGAAAATAATGTTATATATATATCTTTTAATCCTTTTAATTTTCTATTGGGTGACTGGATCCAGGTTGATTGTTGAAGATTGTACCAGCAAAACCATCACAATTGCTGGAACTTCTTTACTTTAGCATGTGCATCATAAATCTTTTCTTTCCCTTGTATTTATTTCTTCCTTTTCTTTTCAGAAGGGAGAGGAGGGAGGAGGAGGAGGAGGAATTAGACAAATGGGATTCTATCAAATGTTCATTATGTAGACGTGTATCTTTGCATCAGTTACTTTTGTATGATCTCGAATGGAAGGGAAACAGTACATACTGCATGAGTCGTGATACTGGAGTGGTGGGACAATGACCATATGACCAATGACATGATATTTTTTTTCACATAATTTTTTTTTTTTAGAAAACAAAGATAATTAGTAATCAAAGAGCCACGAGCCAATTGCATTATTTGCATCAAGCCGAAGGAGTTTGGGTGGTATTATGTGTTAATACAGTGACCACGAACCCAACAAATTCCAACTCATTTTCATTTTTTTTTTTTTTTTGGAAAAAGTCCACTTATTCCCCTCAAACTACCACTAGAATGACAATCTTCCCTCCAAACTTTCAATTACGACAATGTCCCTTCCAAACTACCACAAAAATGACAATGTATTCCCTCTATCAAATAAAACCGTTAAAACTAACAGTAGGGAACAATTATATATATACATTGTAAGAAAGCGAAACAAACTAATTTAAATTTGGTAACATAATTGAAGGCTTAGCTTACATCATCTAAACTCCAGTCTGTACTAGCATGTTCTGCAGGCCAATTTCTCTGGGCTTTCCTTACTGCATCTTGTCTCTTCTTAACGGGACATGTTCTTGTATTGTGACCCACCTTCCTACATCTTGAACATTGCATAGTAATACCACCTTTTCTAATCCTATTTGGATTCTTTGGCTCATCAGACCCCTCCTCCTTACTTTCTTCGGCCTACCAGGTGCTACTCTATACTTTGGTGGTTCTATCTTGTCCATGTTGGTCTTAACCCATTGCTCTTCGCTAGGCACAGGACATATTATTGGCTCATATGCTTTTAAATACATTTCCTTGCTATAATAGTGGTCAACATAGTCCTCAGGATTCCCACCGTTATATAATATAGCTGAAAATGCATGAGCACATGGGATACCAACCAACTCCCACTTCTGACAACTACATGTTTTCTTCCCCAAGTCAACTGCAAAACTTTTACCCTTGCAATCTACCTCAAACAAACCATTCCCAGCATAGGTTGAAGTACAATAAGCTGCTTCATCCCCAGCAGCCTCAATCTTCTCCACTATCCTTGGGCCTAATTTTCCTTTCATAGCTTTAATGCCCTCTTTCTTCACTTGATACCTCTTCATTAATTTCTTCCTAATTCCCTCGAACATATGTAAGATTGGCTTGTCCCTAAATTTTCCAATGTAGGCATTCCAACTTTCACAAAGGTTGTTGACCAATAAGTCACACTTTGAGTAGGTATGGAAGTATGCCCTACACCATGTGCGTGGATCAACTTTTGCAAGGTAATCATAAGCCTTTTGACTCATATGCTTCAATCCTTCCATATGTGCAAGACATTCAACCTCTGTATATGCCGCGGCTATCTTCCAAAGTTTATCCTTTAGTAACACTCCTCGATTACCATCATTTTTTAAATTATCATACAAATGCTTGACATATGTTCGATGGTCACACATAGGCAATACTTGCGCAAAGCTTGGAATAAGTCCCTACACACATCAAACAAAAAAAATAGTTATATAGTTGAGATTAAAAAGCATCAAAGAAGGATTAACAAATTACAACCAACTGACCTTTTGGCGATCTGAGATGAAAGTCCACCCCTGTGTCAAGCCACATTGACCAAGATCACCCATAAGTGTTTCTAAGAACCATGACCAGCTATCTTTTGTCTCAGCTTCTACAACTGTCATTGCTATAGGGTACATGTTGTTATTGGCATCCCTGCTAACTGCACTCATAAGCTGTCCCTTATGAGGGCCCTTGAGGAAACAAGCATCCACCCTAATTACAGGCCTACAACTTTCAATGAACCCTCATTTCATGGCTACAAAGGAGATATACATCCTTTGGAATCTTGGTGGCAATTCAAACATTGGTCATTCAACCCTCAACAGGTACAAAACTACCAACATTTGTTTTCCTAATAGTTGCAGCATAGTCCCACAATTGATGGTATTGTTCATCTAACTTTCCATATATTTTTTACTTTGCCTTTCTTCTAGCTCTAAAAAGCTTTCTATCATTCACATCAACATTCCACTTATCTTTCACCTTTTCATAGAGGGCTTTTATTGGCAAATCGGGTTGGGTTCTAAACTCATCCATTAATTTATCAGTTATCTAAGTAGAAGTGATGATATTATTCTTGTATCGCCTCGAACATGAATGCTTTGGCTTCAAAGACCTTATTTGGAATGTCTCTTCACCCTTCACTTGACGCCCATATACTCTATACTCACAACAACTATCTTTGCCTACAACACACACCTTATCCTTATCATTTTTCTTGAAAACTGTATCCTTCCCTCTCAATACATTATATTGTCTAACAGCTTCTCTGAATGTGTACACATTTGGAAATCTCTGTCCATTCTCCACTTTTGGATTAGCCAAGTCAATTGTTTGGAATGTGCAACACCTAGTCACACATTTAGGTAGGGATGACAAATCTTCATCACTACCACATGGGGACTCTAATATATCACTCGGATAATCATATGACTTATCATCATTATCTGATGATGATGATGATGATGAGAATGAGTGAAGCTCCAAACCCTTATATGTGTCAACATTTGAGGTGTCATCAACCATTTGTGACCCATCACCCACATCACTTCTATCACCTCCCACCGTATCAACTTCTACCTCATGACATCCATCACTTCCATCCTCACCTCCTTCCGCATCAAATTCTACCTCATGACATCTATTATCATCAGCTTGTACCTCCTCGTCATCATTGACATCAAAAGCATTATCATCACTACTAAGTACCTCAGACCAAAAAGGATCATTCCTATCAACACGCTGCATGTCACCATCATCATTCAACTCATCTTCATTTTCACCATCTTCAAAAGATATTAAATATAACACAACTACCTGGTGGCCACCATGGTGTTGAACCATCTGGAGTATGTCATGGTCAGATGACAAGAGCCTTCACCCATCAAGAAGGCTCTTGTCAGGTTCTTTGTAGAATATCAGGTCACCATGGTTGTACCCATATGTCTTCACTATGTCTTCAATTTTCAAGTAAGACAACTCATCGGGGTCATATGCATTAGGATATACATGGTTGTCTCCACCCACGTACATTCAACCAAATCCTCGATTAAACTTACCCCCATGGTACACTTTAAATAGTAAATTATGTTCAGCCATCACGTGACCTACAAAAAAGATATGAGACACAACTCAAATTAAAGAGATAATGCATATATGACTAACATTTTTCCTGAATTGTTACAACAAGTGTTAATTATATTGCTACTAGTGATGAGCTCAGCAGTTATTTAAAAGAATTGAACCCATAATATGCAACATATTGTCCAATAGGGCCTTATACACAATTATAAGATTATATATTAATTTTTTCTTTGCTGTTTGTTTCAATATTGTCTTCAATTTCGCTACATCCAAAGGAAGCCAAGCCTAAGCAACTTTCAGATTACTGTTTTTTGGCAATAAAGACTTTTCAACAAGCTAATACAATGTGACGTTTCAACTAGAGAGTTATTTAAAAAAGAAAATCATTTGTTTAAGTTTTTTCAATCTTCATTGTCACATGGTGGGCTCATTGGTTGTACACACCCAAACTCTATTTTGCTTCAGCAAGGTACCACAAAAGTAGGGCCATCTTCCTTGACATTAACATAATGTACGTCCGATATTTATGTTTGGGACACACAACTCAAAATAATAAAGGCCCTTAAAGAGTCATGGCTCATGAATAATGGGATATTCTTGTTACAAAACTTTGGTTTTCAGCTCTATAAAAAATGCATGAGGACAACATGCTATTTTTCACCCAAAAAAATAAATAAATAAATAAATTCAGCAAATCCCCTCATTAGAGAAAGAAGCCCCTCATTAGGATTAGGGGATTTACTGAATTTTTTTTTTTTTGCTGAATTTGCTTCATGTTCAAATCCTCAAAGATGCTTAGAAAAAAAAAAAAATCTCAAAGAGAACAAAATAATCCACAAAATGTTACATTTTCCTAATTATCTGCAACATACGTTGGTAGGAAAAAAAAAACGCAATACCTGAAGAATAGCTACCAAACACAACAAAAAAGTTACCTACTTTTCTCTCAAATCCAGCAAACTTGTCCCCTCATAGATTTGGAGGCCACCTTGAACATTGGTCCTAGAGAATACTAAAGCAAAGACATCCAATTAAAAAGTAATTTTGTGATGAATATAATGTATTTAACTACATAAAAAATTATTGAAAACTCAAATAATATTTTCTAGGATAGGTGGTCCCTTCCAAATGCCCATACCGCGTCTTGGCTAATTTTGATGTGAAGGAGCAGCAGGCTACCAGCAGCTTGAAATTTGATGAGGTTTGGCTATGGCAGATTGGAGCAGTAGCAGCAGCAGCAGCGTAAAAAGTTAGGTTAAAGTTATGTGCAGTGAAAAGTGAAAAGGCACGGTTAATTTCATAAAATAGAATAAGGGTTTTGTGGTTAATTTAGTCCTAATGAGGGTATAATAGTCATTTTTATTAAACAACATGCACAAGGCATGTACTTACAGCCTTCTACCGTTAGTTTTAACGGTTTTATTTGACAGAGGGGGTATAATGTCATCTTTGTGGTAATTTGAAAAAATATTGTCGCAATTGAAAGTTTGGGGGGAGATTGTCATTCTAGTAATAGTTTAAGAGGGGTAAATGAACTTTTTTCTTTTTTTTTTCTTAATTAATGTTTGGGTGGCATTGATCCAAGCCCAATCTTGTTTTTTCCAACCCGGATCCGGATCCAATTCGCAATTCCTACACTAAAACCGATGAGAGATGTACTTTTTTTCAATCCACTGCAACGCAGGCTGTATGATCCGTATTTGTCTGCATCATGCGCAAATGGTCAGATATGGGTCATGGGAGTGTGGCCATGCATCATGCGCATTAGGCGGTCCGTGAGAAGTCCCCAAAAAACGACAAAGAACCACAAAAAATCAAACCACCGATCATCGTCTTGCCTTGATTTCCACAAAAAAATCACTACCATCCAAACATAAATTTTATATTATATTCAATTTAATTCACATTTTAAACATATTTGTCGTAATTTTGTTTTATGTTTTTTTAAACTATTCAAGCTTAATTTCAAAACTGTTTTTGTTTTTTCAGTATTTACAACTTTAAAAACAAAAAACAAATGTGAAACAAAAAAATACAAAAATATCGCACACCCAAAAAAGAAATTTTGAAGGCTGCACTGACCGTGACAAGCAAGACTTGTAGATTTTTTTTTTTTTTTTTTTTTTCTTTTTCTGAGGATGACATGCGATTTTTTTTATTTTTTATTTTTTTGTTCCTGGCTCTCAAGTTTTGAGCGACAGGGACGGGAGTTTATAAAGTTTAGATATATATGTGTGATTGCTTCGTTTAATATTGTAAGTGCAATGAATGAGATTAATTAAGATGATGGAGATAAAGTTTTAGAGCTGTAGACATTAAAATTATCAAAAAAAATGCTTATGACGTTTTTGCTTATTAATGGTTTTTGTATTACCCCGCCCCCAAATTCTCACAAAGCTTATTAATGAATGGTTTTTGGACCTTTTTGCTTTAAGATTTGTATGAGTTGGGAAGAAGAAACAAGGATGATGACGACTGAGATAATCCTCCACGTTTTGTACAGGTACAAAAACTTGAAAAATAATGTGACAATTAAATACAGATATGCATGATGCATGGCAAGTCCACACACGCAAGCCCTTCAATCACCTGCTTGACTTGGCAATCATCATGCATATATATCCTCTCTCTCTCTCTCACTCTTTCACTCTCTCTCATTAAAGTAACATATTTTTAGCGTGTTTAATTGAGATGATGCATACATGAATAATTGCATATGTATATATTGCCGTCTTCAAGTTGGGGATTGGAACAAACATTTCCCTATCATAAAATATCAACCCTATACACTAAAGAGCAACTTGACAAACAATTTGATAATGCATCACCATCAAACCCATGTAAAAAAAAAAAAAAGGTACCATTTTGATCTCTTCTTTAATAATTTATATCAAGGTGGCATTGATCAGTTCCTACCGAGATTCTTGATTCTTCAAAAATAATCAACATTTCGATTTATAGCTAGGTATGATCTTACCCTAACTAAATTTGACTTGCATCAAATTGTTTTGACAACCAAATTAGCCGACATAAAACTTAATAATATCAGTTAAAAGAGTTTTCTAGATTAATACGAGAAATTAAACATGCAGTGCGTTGTGGTGAATCGTCCGATCATTCCTTTACATTATGATTATATTGTGACACAAGTTAATTCAAAAGCTTAAGTCGACTTATATATAAATATGTTTGAGTTTAATTATACTATTATTAACCACTCACATTTGTGACACGTCTTTTTAATATGAAACTCAATCATTTTACTTTCATACGTGTATATATATACAATAACAATAGCAGCCAACAAACTTTGACCACATTAATTATTGACCACTAGATCTATAATTAGTTCCTTAATTCTAGGGTTGAAGGTACGTAGCACATGGAGTTAAATAATTATCTCTGGCCTATCTCATCCCGTATTAACTCAAGGCTGTCGTATACATCTTCTTAGTATCAACATTATTGATTTCATCCCAACTAGTCTCTTTTGAAAAGTTCAAAAAATCAATAGAAGTGCAAACTTCTGTGCTCACTCTGTAGCACATTGGACCGCAGCTAGATCTTTTTCTGACAACATTATCACCCTCTCTCTTTCCCCCAACCTCTATTGTAAATGAAAACTTCACTTCCCATTCTTATTTTAATTTGCTTTAGGCTTGTTTAGTTGTAGGCTTTTACTCACATAATAAAAAAAAAAAAAAAAAAAAGGAAAACGTGCTACTACAAGAACAAAGATGCTGATATCCCACCTACAACCCACCCTCTCGATGGCCAAAAACGTGCGTAGTCTCTAGAAAAATATTTACAATAATATGATGAAAATCTAGTTAATTATATCATGATAACTAGCAGGCACGCGCGCACGCGCGCACGTATATAGACACCAATAATTCATGTTAAGGAACCCACCATCCGCCACATTATTGAACTCTGAAGACAGCGACTAGAAAAGCCGTTGCGCAATTGCACCCAATTCTTCTTTTTTTCTTTTTGGTTTTTTGTCTTTCGATTCATTAGCATGTGGGTCGACTTAATTATGAGATCTACTAATTAATCACATTCATGAATTATGATGGGATCCCCCACTATAACATGCCCCTTTAAAAGCCACATTTATATTTTCTTGATTTTTCTATTTATAATTAACTTCTGATAGGTATTATCTAAAGTCTAAACAGTAAAATGTTAATGATAGCTAGCTTTGAAAAGAGCGTCATAGATTTTAGAGAAAAATACATTTAATCCCTCAAATATCACCATTTTGAGGGTGATATTTGAGGGTGATCAGATCAGGTCACATGCACACATGGGCACATTACTGTCTTGTCAAGCATTGCTGTATCTAGTTAATTAATGGATATTGATGGAGAAGCGTCCAAAGGAACCGTCGGATTCATGTATGCATTATTCACTAGCACCAACCAAATATATAATTTATATACATTAATTATTCTAATTATTGGGGTCCGTCTCTGCTGGGGCAGCAATTAATTACGGTAATGCCACATTGGATGGATTCTAACATGCATGTGGACATGGGGTTAGCGTTAAACAGAGGATGATTGCCTTCATACCCTATTCTCGCTTAAAAAAAATTAAATATTATACCGACGCTTATTTGTTAGTGTTTATATTAAAATATCGACGTTAGTTTTTATTACTGATACTATTTCTCTCGGCACATCTTGCACAAAAAATAAACAATATTTTAGCTTGGATGGGATAAGATTTTAAAAAAAAAAAAAAAAATTATTTTTTTAATACATGAAGCCCACAAAATACTGTTCATGTGCTTGAACTGAAATACTGTTTATTTCAGCCCAAGCTTATGTTTATATTTACTGATAGAAGGAAGGCAAAAAAAAATAAGAAACTAAGAACCCTGAAACATTAACCTAAGAAAAAAAAAAAAAAAAGGGTTACAACAAATTATTTGTTAGAAGTCTAAACAACTAATTGAATACTAATTTTATTTTTCACATATATTAATTTAATCTTCAAACTTAATATAATTTTCATTCATATTTTGAACCCTATTTTAATATATTTTTAATTTATACTTTGAACACTTCCCATAAAAATGTCTGGCACGCACGCACATACGTACGTAAACTGGATAATAATTCGTGTACAACAGTATTCCCACAGCCTGTCTTTTGTTTTATAGCTAGGTAGGTAGGAGAGTGAAAGTTAAAAATGTGAACTTTTTTTGATTGGCTTGATGTATAAGTTTTGTATTGGCTATATATAGTAGAGGGGGACGCTGAGGTTGATCGAAGCAAGGCCTTCAATATGAATACGTCTCTCATCTCAGGCTTTACAAATTAAAGGCGCTAAAATTACTAGCTAGCTAGATTGTTCCAAAATAGTAGGCGATGTTCATGGCTTTTCCTTCACTTTTCCTCCCCTCTGAGTCTTCCTCAACCATGCTTTTTAGAGATCCGTCTTCTCAACCCACAAGATTTGATTCCAGGTTTCTCCATTGCTCTTCCTCATCTTTTTCTTTCTTTCTTTCTTTCATGGTTTTCAATAATATTTCAAAGTCGATCTAATATTTTCTTTTTTTATTAATATTGTCCGTCACAAATTAAGATAATTCCTAGCTAGCTAGCTTGGAATATCCGGTGCATGTTACTCTCTGTGATTTGCTGGAACATATATATATATATATATATATATATAGATATATCATATATATCGAACTGTTCTGAATTGCGTGTTTCTGGGAATTAATTAGTGATGTAATCCATTAATCAAGCCTTTTACCTGATCAAAATCATTCTTATTATATTAATTCTACTCTAATATTCCTTGTTAGCCAATGAGAAGGATTTAATGGCCTTGGACGACAATACTTATCTGCTTCTCAACCACAGAGCGAATTGTACTACTACTGTAACTAATGCCTTTGGCTTTTTCTTAATTAAAGCTTCAATGTTTTTCTTGTGGTTGACGCCTAGCTGACGGAGAAGCTTGCGTTTTAAACAACCTCATCTTACGTGAAGTTTTTTGCTTTCTTTTTTTCTTTTACTGCTAGTGCTAGCTATGCCTCTTTTGAAAATTTGTTTTCATCCCTTGTTTTCACTTCAATATTTTTTTTAGTATTACTATTTTTATTTTTTGCACCCTGTAATTGGGCTTGATTTGACCAGTTGGAGCTGACTCGTTGAGATTAAGCCAACTTCCAATAGCATCCATCCCTCTTATTCTACCCATTAATTAAGTCATATCTTTCTAAGAGTTAAACAGTGCATGGTTGCTTCGGCATGCCTAATCAGTAATTAGACTTAACTAATTACAGCTATAAGGAATCTGCTACGAAAACAAGTCCCACTTGACCTTTTTTTGTTTTTTTTTTTATCGTTCAATGCGGGAAAGGGCAAAAGGGAAACGAATCCCACTGGTTAATTGGTCCCATGCACCTTCCCTTTCGTCTTCTCCTTTTTTGCTCCACCCCAGTGGCTGCAATTATACCTTAATGGTCCACTGATGTCCTTATTTTTGTGATTATGTCTGCAACTCAATCATTTTCATCATCCCAGTTACTTTTTTTATTGACAAATTCAGTTAACACTTGCGATAAACTCATACCCATCTCATAAAACTTGGAGAATTGAAGGATCCTCTCCATTTCATTTCCCTTATTCAATAGAGATAAAGTTATCTATTTTGTCTTTCTTAAAATAAAGAATTGGATCCTCTCAGTTCCATAAAACTTAGGTATGTTTAGATTTGTGATTTTTAAAAACTTAAGAAGTTGGCAAAATACTTGTTTGGTTTTTAAAATTGTGCATTTTCTAAAACGCATCTTTTTGTCTACAATTTAAAAATGCAAATTTTTTTACGTTTAAATCACAATTTTTTTTTAAATGTGCTTACAAATGACATTTTTTCTACGATTTAGTTTAAAATCACATTTTTAGTTTGCTATTAAGAAATTTTTCAAAAACCAGCAAGGCCCCAACTCCAGTCCCTTAATTAGTTCCGCGGTAAAGATAAACAACAGCCTGGGCTGATGCTACAGTCATCAGCCCAGGCACATGAACAATAATTTTACTGTTTATGGGCCCCGTGAACAGTATAATATATTATATATATATTATATATATATATATATATATAATATAATATTATATTATATATATATATATATATATTTTTTTTTTTTTTTTTTTTTTTTCTCTCATCTGATTTAGCTCAGGCTGATGCACTGTAGCATCAGCCTGGGCTGATGCCAATCACCACTCTTAGTTCCGTCCCTGACAGTGATACATGTACAGCCATTGGCATCAATAATAAGTAGTCAAACTAAAACATTAATAACATGGGAGGAGACAAAAAAAATAAAAATAAAAGGAAAATTAGACTTAATAGAGTTAATGACTATATATTAATATATATTACAGCAAATTAGCAACGACGTACGTATATATGTAGTATTGTAGTTGGAGAAGGTGGATATATGAAAATGAATCACATCAACGGATGCGCGCCATTAAAAGGTGGCGCACAGAGACCGTACTCCTCCCAAGTCCTGACAAGTGGTGATACCTTCATGGTTCCTTCCTCCCCGAGTTGTGGACCGTTGTACGTTCACACGTATGTTGCTTGTGTGCATGTCCCCGAACGGTTGCTTTAGCTTTAATTGGTTTCCTCTTTTTTTTTTCCTTTTTTTTTTGAAAAGATAATTTGTTTCCTCTTAGGAGCTTGTCTGTTGTAACTTTTTTATTTTGTTAATTTTGAATTCTGATGACCATTCTTTGTCTCTCTTTTTGTGCTGTTTCGCAGGATTTTCCTTCTCTTTAATTTATTAGAAGTACTGAAACAGTAGCATACAGAAAGGTTCCAAGTAGCTGATCTGATCATATATCAGACTGGAAGTGATCAAACCCAGCGCTGCAAATTAAGTTTGATATATATATATATATAACAAATTTAGGAAAATCAAAGATGGGTTTCTGGTCACTCTTTGAGGTGGCATCCATGCCAATCTTTCAAATCCTCTTAATCAGTCTATTGGGAGCGTTCATGGCAACTCAGTATCTAAATCTTCTCCCCGTGGATGCCCGAGTATCCTTAAACAAGGTAATGCATGCAAATGCAACGCTTACATACACATAAACTTGTGGGAAGCTAGTAATTATATGTAGTTGTGCAAGGGAAAACAGGGTCAATTAAGATTATCTAAATCTTCAATTAACATGTCGTTTTTAATCTTCAATTTTTCCAATTATGACTATTCCTTATTTCCTTGTTGCTTATGCAGATTGTCTTCATGGTGTTCACTCCATCATTGATGTTTGCCAGTCTGGCCCAGACTGTTACGCTCCAAGACATCATTTCATGGTAGGTTACTTTTCTGTTCTTTGTGAATTTCTTTTTCCTCTGTTAAACTATATATGCATTCTTTTTGCGTTCTTCTGAAATCACTTTGGAGCCAGTGATCTAGAATGTGTATTGAATTTGATATGCATTTCTCTTGTTAGGAATAGGAATGCAGAACAGAAAGGAAAAAAAAAAAAACCCCATTTCTAGTCTTTTTCTTTCTTTCCCTTTTTTTTTTTTTTTGAATTACTTCTCTATGAAGTGACAATGCATATATAAATGCAAAGGGAAAATTATCAGGATGAATTCCAGAAAATTTCAACAGTAAACCTCGTCAATGACTAATATATATGCAAATTAAAGTGGACTCTAATAGAAAGTTGCTAAGAAGTGAAGAGGGACATATCATCTTATATGCATGCCATTGCAATATCAGTTTTGGCTGTCTTTAAGGAAAACAATGGCTGAAGATGATTTGTTCAAACTCCAAACATATTAAGAAGACATATGAAGTGTAAAGCTTACATTATTTATAAGTTTCCAAATGCTCTGGCTATTCCTTGGTTTTTCATCAAAACAAACAGCTAGTTTCAAGAAGTTGAGGCTTGTGCTTGGTCCGAACCCACAGATTATTGAGCTGACATTTTCAATGAATTTGAGGCTTGAGCTGAAAACAATTGCATCGGAAATTTGAACCCTACACAAAAGCAAGTTTTTTTTGTAAGCGTCCACAATTTGTATTAGTATCCATGACTTAACTAGTATCTAATTTTCTCATCATCTCTTCAGGTGGTTTATGCCAGTGAACATTGGACTTACCTTTTTATTTGGAGGAATTCTTGGATGGATAGTTGTAAAAATATTGAGGCCAAAGCCTCATCTGGAAGGCCTGATCATCGCTACATGTTCATCAGGTATTTTTCATTGTTGAGAGCTTTGATCAGCTCCTTCTCAGGATCCACTTATGTAAAGTTTAAGTCCTCATATTTAGCTTGTTAATCAGGAAACTTGGGAAACCTTCTCCTCATTATTGTCCCTGCAATCTGTAACGAGGATGGGAGCCCATTTGGTGAACGTAATAGTTGCCGCTCTGTTGCACTGTCTTATGCATCTTTCTCCATGGCGGTACATGCAGCCTTACAATTCCTAACCTGCAGTCATTTATGCTTTTGTCAACTCAAAAAAGCCTTAAACCCCACTATTTTTGGCTATTGCAGCTTGGTGGTTTCTTCATCTGGACTTACACTTACCAGTTAATACGAACCTCGTCCATGAAATTCAAAGCACTTCAAGCAACTGAGGAGTCGTCAAAGACACCTAACAATGATTTAGATGCTGATGGGGAAAGTCATCTTCTCAAGGGTGAAGACCAAGAACATGTTGCTATAAGTGTCTCATCGATCAAATCCATTGAAGACAATGAAAACCAAGCTGTGAGTCATATTTTGTAACACAAAATTAACAATGTCTAATATTGATCTGTTTTCTGCACTAGACACATATTTGACACCCCTGATCATTGGATATGGATATACAAATCACCCTCATTGCAGATTGTAGCCCAAGAATCAGCAAGTACAGTGGAGAAGCGAAATGTGTCATTCAGGACTAAACTACTTGGACTTCTTCACCAGATTCTGGAGGAGCTTTTGGCACCCCCAACACTAGCTGCTGTGAGTTTTCTCAACACTTCAACTGCATACTTACCAAGAAGGTTTGAGAATTAAGCACTGATGTACTTAGCTTGCTTTCCTGTCTATGATCAGATTCTGGGACTCATCGTTGGGGCAGTAACATGGCTGAAAAACCTACTGGTCAGCAACGGTGCCCCACTGCGGGTGATCCAAGATTCTATTCAATTGCTCGGGTATGTATGATTCATAAATTTGCAAAACCTTTTGGCTCATAAAACATCAATCACCAAGTAACAGCAGAAGTTGTGTGTAGGGATGGGACAATTCCTTGCATCACTCTTATACTGGGGGGCAACCTAACTCAAGGTGAATAGAACTCTGATCATCCTGTTCAAATATTTAAACCAACATCGATCGGGGAGAAGCAAAATCTAACTGGTTGTTATTGTGTCTCAAATTATATAGGCTTACGCTCATCAAAAGTCAAACCGTCAATCATCATTGGAGTGCTTTTCGTTCGATATGTTCTTCTTCCTGTAATTGGTATTTGGGTTGTTAAAGCAGCTGTGAGTCTTGGGTTCCTCCCATTGGACCCTTTATACCAGTTTGTGTTAATGATTCAGTTCACCCTGCCTCCTGCCATGAATATTGGTTAGTAATGAATATTGGTCATTGATAATATCAATTTTTCAACATATTTTTATGCTTTACATATAATTAAACAAAATATGATTTTGCAGGCACCATGACCCAGCATTTTCATGTGGCTCAAGAAGAGTGTTCTGTTCTCTTTCTGTGGACATACGTGGTTGCAGCCCTTGCACTGACAGGATGGTCGACCCTCTACATGTGGATCTTGTCTTAAGGAGACTGCCTTCAACTCAGTTTTACCATAACGAGAGGCACTCACCACTATAAGTGGTCCATTTGTTACATACATTTCTACAATATTGTCTTCTTTTCTCCCTTCCACGTTCGAGTGTTAATTTGTAGATTTCTCCTAGGTATATATATCCTCAAAGTCCCATGCTTTAACGTCCTCGTGTAATAGGCCAGTAGCTCAACAAGACCTACAGCTGATGCAGACTCTGTATGATATATTCTCTGTTATACTAATATTGTTTCTTTGGATTCACATTGTATCTGTAAGTTTTTTTTTTTTTTTTAAGAGTAATATTATTTAGTAAATTACTATATAATTTATTGATTTTTTTTTTTTAACAAATGCTGATCTAACGACTGATTTATATAATAGTCTACTAAATAGCATTACTCTTAAAATTTATTAACTAGATAGAAAGGATACACATGAGGGAGACCCAACAAGCTATCCCCAAGAACAGAATATACAGTGCAAAATAAAATTAAATAAATAAATAAGGGTAAGAAATGACCCGGTCCAGTAATTTCTTGACCCAAGGACCAATAAAAGGGCTGCCAAAAAAAGACAACCTGTGTAACTGACCAGAAGAATGGCTGCTGACTCTAGCGGAAAGAATTGCACTGAGATCATCTGAGCTAAAGTCGTTATCATTTTTTAGCATAATGACAGCTTTGGCCAAAATATTTAATTTTATCAGAAAATTGCCATGCTGACTACATTCGTTCATCAAAAGCACACTTCAAACAAGGAAGACACAAGAATAAAATAAATCAAGCCATATTGCAGTATGCCTACTCTCCTTCTCTATCCCACAGGACTCCACTCAATGTTTCAAACCAAACATAATTGCAGTTCCATAAACATTTGCTATTGAGATACAACGCAAAATGTCACCGACTCATCTAAATAAGGGTGAGCTGGAGTTTCGGCCGGTTGGGCTGTGGCTCCACAACCTCCATGTGAATTTGTACTGTCTGCAGAACATTATAAGAAAGGCTACCATCCATCTTTTTAATCTTCTGCTGTTGCTCGTCCACATACCATTCTCCACCGCCCTTCTCGCTTCTTGGTGTCAAGTACACAGGCCCTTCAATACCATACCTTAAAGAAAAAAGGAAAAAGTAAACAAAAAAAAACACATTCATCCTCCCCATGCATGTTATTGACAACCTCCATCATAAGATTATATCTAAGCAACCTCCTTTTCAACTCTTTCACAAAGCTATTGGAGCAATGGCCAAGTAATGGAATATGAACCTTTCTTCCTCAGAAAATATATCCTCTATAAAGATTAACGGATCGACTGTCAAGTTGACTAAGAAATTCATTGTAAAAGGGAAAAAAATGTAAAATGAATTTTGAATCCCTCAACCCCCCACCCCCCCTTCTGAAACACGTTAACCTAGAACCCCTAGGATGGAGTAGGTAGAAAGTTTTTGAAAAGTTCTCCAGAACTACTTAAGAAAGCTGTCATTTGGAGTAATTATCTTGTCAAGCTGCACAAACGTATTTGCCTTTTTTTTCTTCAATATTTTCCTTTTTTAACTCTTCTCCTTATTTTATTATTTTTGGATGAGTATGGCAGCGCAAAAGCAGCATCACTGAAGCAAGAATTTACATAAACAATAAAATGCGCAGAGAGAGAGAATCCAGCGAGAAGTTAGAAACATACTTGGGCACAAATACAATAAAGCCATTGGCTCTTATCTTCACTACTCTGGCCTCCGTGTCTGTGGGCCTACATGAGCAAAGACAGATCATCACAGTTGCATTTTGTGCTAGTGCGGGGGAAGAGAGAGAGAGAGAGAGAGCCCATGGTATATACCGTTTTCTGAAGTAGATAAGAGTATGCAGCTCTACTGAGGCCCTGCCCGCCATCTGGGCATTTCTATGTCGATAATTTAAATCTGAAGAAATTTACAGCAAGCAGCATTCTTAAATCTCGACACATACATTGGCCCATTTAAACTCAGAGAAAGCATACAATAAACTAACCATGATAATGGGAAATCGAGAGATAAAATTAATTGAGTTGACCTCAAAAACTGAATACATTCAATATAGGAAACATCTTTGAATTTTGAAATACGAGACATGGAATTTGGAATAACCAAATCAAAGTTTTACACAACAGCACATAAGAACAGAAAGTGAGAGTATATGCACTTTAAATTTATTAAGACAAAAAAGTGGCTTTCAAAAATGTATGCATAATATATGCAAACTAGCTGCAAATATAATTTTCTTCTATCATGCAAAATTATCCAGCATCCAGCAGCACAACTAATATGAAGAATGTTTGAACGATCATATAGCATGGAAACAAAGTTTTAAAGGTAAGAGTATTCCATACTGTCAGCAACACTAGTAAGTTGGGGTCTATCCTGGAATATTGATGGAAGCTTGTATATCTCTAAAGAAGCAGCAAGCAATCGGTGTACAATGACATCTGCAAGAACAGTAAGCCCAAACTCAATTTACAATAAAACATTCACCATGCATCCACCAAACACAACATGATAAAAACTGACACTAACCTGCATATCTCCTTATAGGTGAAGTGAAATGAGTATACAGAGGTGTTGCAAGCCCATAATGATGATATTCTGGAGGGCTGAGATCCCCACTACATAAATAAACTGCCTAAATTTGTAATCCAAGGAAAAAAATGAAAAAAAAAAAAATTAGAAATGTCTCTAAAAGAAATAATTCCAAATTCATTCAACTATTCAAGTGGAGTTACCTGTGTCATGCATCTAGTTGCCAATATCCTGATCAGCTTATTAAAGTATGGATCATCACCCTGGCAAATTAATGTGAAACTTACGTAACTTACGCAAAACCACAAGGTTTTATTTGAAAAACAAAAAAAACAAAGCCCGACAAAGCATGAACCTAAATAAGCCAAATTTCAAAGACATACCACAGCATGGTCAAGTGAATCAGCCAGTGCTTTTGATGAAGAGACATCCAAGTTGAGACCAACAGCAGCAGCTGTGCGTAGCAGAGGTTCAAGCATCTCCCTGGTTGGAATAGGATGACGCCTGCACACAGAAACAGCGACCATAAGGAGACATAGTTTGGCACGGTTTGATAACAGCAATGACATTATCCTGCCACAACCACACAATTTGGACAAAAGTATGTACTTGTAGCAAAGGTGGATACATCCAATGCTCTTCCAACAAATGGTAAAATGAATAATAAATTTGAAGAAAAAACATGAACATATAATGTTCCCCTGTGCAATTTTTGTGTAACACCCAGCATTGGAAAGGGTAATAAAGATGATTAATAGAGAGATTTAAAAAGAGTGAAATCAAAATAACACTTAGTATTGACTTTATGGGAATAATTAATCTAGATTTAGAATAAAATAGTTAGTCAGCTAATTGAGTTAGGATTGGCATGTTAGTATTGTGGTAATTGTGATTAACAAAAAATTAAAAAAGCAACCAAATGAGCTAAAGAGCTCATTCTGTTGGGAGGGAACTAAAATAAAGGGATTTTCACGTGCACGTGGGTTATGAGAGGCTTCATTAAATAGTGAATGAAATGGCATCTTTTTAAAACTTGGGGAGAAAGCTTCAGCATGTGAAAACATCTCAAACTCCCCCCCCCCCCCCCAATTCTACGTTGCTCAGAGAGGCTACCAAGTAGGGCTAAATCCCTCTCCAAGGTGAATTTTCTTTTGATACTTGAAGCCTTGGAAAATCTTGCTGGTTTGGAGTTTTCTTGGCAATGGCAGGATGGAGAGGATGGGTGCTTGAAATTTCTTTGGAATTTTTGTTGGTTGCTGGAAATTTTCAGTGGGTAGTAAGCTCGTTGAAGTTTTGGAGATTTTCGGTGAAAATGGTCGGGCATTTTCGGTGGTAATTTCGTGGGGTATTTTCTGTTGAGAATTTGCATTGGGTTACTCTTCGTTGGTTGTTTATTTTGGGTGTCGTAGCCGAATGGGAGGAAGAATGTGGAGTTTGATTTTTTGGTTGTTTGTTGGGAAAATGGCCGAATGGGGTGAAGTTTAAATTTGATTTTTGTTGTTTGAGTTTGTTTTGAGTGAGTGGCTGAATTGAATGGGTGAGGGGTAATACAAAGAACTGAACATGTTTCCTTTTTCTTTTTTTTCTTTTCTTTTTTTTTTGAGAAAACCTTGTGGAATTTCTTAGTATGGCCGGATGTGATATGTAGTTTGGAGCAAAATTTTGTGGGTGTATTTAATGGGCATTTTGATGGCTGAATGTGTTGTTGAGTGGTGTGCTTATTTTGATGGCCGAATGGGTATTTTGTTGTGAAGTTGTGGTGTGCTTTTATTAAAGGCCAAATGGAGGCATTTTGGGGCATATTTTTTAGTATAAGATTTTGCTTTGTTTTAGCTGAGTGGGGGGTGAAGTTGTTGAACATTGGTTGTGGGTTTTTGTTGTGTCGATTTGACTGAATGGATGATGAGGATTGGGCTAAAACTTTATTATTAATTTACAGGATGTTATGGCCCATCTGGGGGTGTTAAAACTGTTGGGCCAATTAGGATATTAAATTTGTTGGATTTTGAGAGAGAAAACATGAAAGTTAGCATGTTAGAAAAATTACTATAATAAGATAAATGAACCAATAAGTAAATTAATCAAAATAAAATAAAGATAAAATTTGGAGATTATGGATAACCTCAACTAATATTAGAATAAAATTTCTGTGACATCGGGAAGGAGCGCTCCACAAGAAGTAAGCAAAAGCGATCAAGCAACTGTAAGTAGATCTTCCAACCAATAAAATAACTGATGTTTATCACAAAATGCTTCAACCATGTATATGTGATTAAATAAAATGCATACATAGTTTTCCATGTGATAATTTTTTTTTATAAGTAGATTCATTATTCATTAATTAAGCGCAAAGATGCGCAACCCTAGCACACACGGAGTGTACAAAGAGAAGCCCCAATCTAACGAACTAAGTGATAATGAGCCTTGCACCTTCAAATACTTTATTATCCCATTAACATTAAAAAAATAAATAAAAAATAAAAAAGAAGAGATTTTCAAAGAAAATATAAGTAACAGAAAACAAAATGAAAGACCAGTATTCCAAGAAAGAAAGAATGAAAGTTTCTAAAAGTATGAAAGTTAGCCCAAGCCCTAGGTCAAGCAAGCTAGTATGCTTGATAGCCCTAGGTGGAACAAGGTCGTATGTTCCAAAGCCCTAAGTCAAGCGGGATAGTACGCTTGACAACTCTAGATTGAGCGGGGTGGTACGCTTGACAGTCCTAGATATGTTCCACAACCCTAAGTTGATTGGGGTGGTACGTTTGACAACCCTAGGTTGGAGGGCGGTACCCTCAACGCCCTTTAGTTGAATGGGGAAGGTCATTCAACACCCTAGGTCGATCAGGGTAATTAAGTTTGACCTAGAACATGTGAAAGGCTAGTAAAAGAAAGTAAAGAAAAAGTACACGCTCAGTAACATAAATCAGATCAAGAATAAAGTTTTATAGAGTATGTATACATGGGCATGACTTCATTTTTATGTGATTTCTTATTATTATCTGCTAGCAAATGAATTGAAATGTATATGCATATTATGCTTTGACATGATACGGGAAAAGAAAATGCTAAGGAAATTTCTGATCTTTGAGTTAATGAAAGAAAAAGTCTCTCTCAGTTTTAGATTTCAAGAAATGAGTTCTTACACTAAACACTTCCGCAAAGTCGCGTTGTCAAGATAATTTTCTAAAAACAGTGCATTTATTCTAAAGAAAAAGTTTGCCTTAATTTTGAGAACCAAATTTTATTCAAAACAACCTCTAATAAACAAAAGAGAGAACTTTTAAGAAATGGCTCACATCACACACACGATATTGGTTAGTTGATTTACTTACTAAGCCATGGACTCACCAATTGCCACTTGTAAAATGTTAGACTTTACAGAAATAGCTACAAATGAAGAGGAGGGGCCAGAGAACCATTTGGATTTCTATCCCTAGGGTTAGGGGGATGATCCAGCTTTTGAGACTTAGCTTTTGAGGTCGATACTAGGTTTTGTGGAAGACCAATCAAACCCAGGCGATGACTTGAGTATGCATAGTCGTCCTTTGGTGACCAGTGATGCACAGTTAAGTGGTTTGTAATTCTTAAGACCTAACATATGTAGACATTGTGAATATTTGCATAGTTATGTTTATGATGGCGCTCTAGTATTTTCTTTACAGTCTCTAGTTAATATATATATATATATATAGCAATTTCCGCTGCAATATTTTAAGGTAATAGCAGTAGTACCACGATGCCTAGATAAATTATTTATTAAGGCAGGGTGTTAAATTTTGTACACACTAAATATTAAATTCTGATGAAGACTCTAGCCAACATTAATGCCTAATTGGTTTTTTCTTTTTCTTTTTTTTTTTGGGTTGGGGGGGGTTATGCACTTTGCCCTCATAGTAAATCTAGCAAGCATCCAGAAGAGAGGCAGAGAACAAAGATGACAATGTAAAAACCACTAATTTACCTTAACAGTGAACACAAAGGAAAATGTTTGAGGATTTTTTGTGCAACTGAAACATTAGCAGCAAGCATAAACTCCTCAACCATTTGGTTCGCTTCCCGAATCTGGTACATACCTGCAGAAACAACTCATGTATTAGCGATATCCAAAAAAAAAATATCAAAAGAGAAAAAAAAAATTAAAATAGGAACCAATCAAGAAAACCATAAACCTATACCATATAATGTTGTAAACTTTCCAATCCGCATACACTTTATCATTTATACTAGTGAAAAGATTATAGAACAATAATACTCCATGCTTCAAAAGCATCATTGGGCCATTGGACTAGGCCATTAGTAAATAGTTTATGGATCCAGATGATTATTTAGAAATTGATCAAGGAAACAGGACAGGTGACTCATTTTCACCATAATTAAAACCAGTATCAAGAAAACTTGCCATTCAAACAACATACCAATATCAAGAGGGTCATGAGTCTCAGTGTCAATTTGAAACTTGACTTCAGCAGAAGCAAGAGTTAAGGCTCCTCGCTCAATACGCCTCAACCTCATTATCTGCAGGCAAGTAAAAATCAGACTTTTCAGGGAAATCCAAACAGAAAAAAGTACGATTACAGTCTATTCATATCATGAACAAATGGCTAAAGTAGTCTCCAAAGTATGCTTACCTTTGCTAGACCATTCATATTTCTCAAATCTGTGGTTAATGGATCCACCAACCGACTGAAAATAACATGAAAGCAATCAAACAGTTTCAACATAAAAATGAAATGAAATTGAAAACATTACAAATGGAAATAAGGTCACATTATATTTCATTATGAAAATGGAACAGACGAGACATGCTCAATCTTTCCCTGCAGGTTTTATGATTAGCAGCAATCAACAAAGACAATAAAAACAATTTCATACTAACAAGACAAACGAAGAGAAGAGAAGATACACAAAAAATAAAGGCTGAGACCCACCACGATCTGTATCTTGGTATTTTGAATAATTTAAGGGGAAAAAAATTAAGGATTAGGGATTAAATATAAGAGCTACCAATTTGTCAATTGACAAGGGAATCATAGAGGTTAATAGCCACTAAGGTGAAAACAGATGACGAGGCAACTAGTTGTTAGGCAAATCAGAAACAAAGGGCAATTTAGTCAATTAGTTATAAAGACTTATGTGGGACTGAAGACATTTTTGTGGGGGTGTGAATAGCTTCTTAAGTAAAAAGATGCATCATCATTATAATTGGAGAAGAAATACAAAGGTTCATACATTTTACTAAAGAACCAGCCTAGCAATTAAGTTGATTTGCAGAAATCAACGAAAATTGGAATAGAATAGCACCTGTCATCCATCCTTGCCTGAGCTTCAATGTAAGACAATGCTGCAGAAGATTTTATAACACTTTTTGTGTATCTTGTAGAAATAATCTCTGCTTCAGGTGTCATCTCCTGAAATTACGCAAATATGAAAGTAGGAAACCAAAAAACAAAAAGACATCTCAGACATGCTCAGCTCAATCAGTAATGCCACCTATGTGCATGTGAATTAGCATTAAGGCATCTGCATGCATTTGTCTACATATGAATGTGGCTATGCATGTATGTCACATTGGTCAGATGATCGGATAAATTAGGTGCATAATACCTCTCAGGTCAAAGCAAAGATGATTTGTTTCTCAAAATTTCTAAAGAAATTCAAAATATGTTATCTGAGATGATCACCTCCCACCAAAAACACGTAATACCGTATTCAAGATAATATATGTATACATACATGTACTGCATCTACATAGAAGGAAAGAACAGTATATGTATTGAGAGATAAGCTTCTGTCCTTGAGAAGTAATTTGACAAATGTCTACCCATGATAAACACACTTGTACATAGGTGCGTCATGCACGGAGAGGCAGAGCCAAAAACTTTCTCCAAGGGGGGTCAGGTTATGTACTGAGATGAGAAACTTTAGAGTTAGTAGCCTATCACAATAGCCTATATCGCCATATTGATAATTAATGGTCTAGTCTCAAGGAGACAAAGATCACAAGCTGATCTGACCCTATCTAGGTGTCGCACAAAAGTGAAATTAATGAACACTGTAAGCACATAACCACTGAGCAGCGATTGACCATTACCTCACATGAAAATAGAATTAATGTCATTTTCTTAAAATAGAATTAATGTCATTTTCAACACATTATATCTTTGGACAGCTGCTTTAGTTTCTCCGTTATCATGATTTTCTTCTCCTTTTTTGCCTCTACTAGCTAGGTGGTTTCTCTTGTATACTTCATGTGTACTTGGAGGCGCCTTTTTAATGATATTTCGATTACTTATAAAAAAAAAAAATGTCATTTTCTTAAAATTCTCATTCGCAAAACTCAAACAAACCTCAATTTCACATCTCTAAATACCTAATTTGAGTTTTCAAAATCAATGGTAGAACATAGTTTGTGTAAAGTTCTGGAACACGATGTTTGTAAAAGTAACTTTTTTTATAAGTAATGCAATTTCATTAAAAAGAGCAGAGGGCGCACCCGAATACATAGGAAGTATACAAGAGAACCCCCTAATCAAGAGAAACAGATGAAAAAAAGTTCAAAAAATCATTAAAGAAAAAAAAAAGTTATGATAATCCACGTGTATAAAGTGTTGAACACTACGATTACATGGTTAGTAATTATCAATTTTAACATAATAAGTAATCTAAAATATAGTTATAAAATGTAAGTGATTATCTTTGGATTATAAAGAGCCAACACAATTGTTTTACTCCTAAAACATAAAAAATAAATAAGATTAAAAATTAAAAATAAATTAAAAGTATAACTTATAAATCACAGCATAATATAAGGGAGGAATTTCAAAAGCCAGGGGGGCCCTCCATCCGCCACTGCAAGCATGTTTAATAGTGGGGGAGAGAGAGCCTATAAACTGGGATTTTTTCTCACATTAAATATCACCAATTAAGAAATTGCAGGTATCTGGAATTCTGCTCCTTCTAAAACATTCACTTATAAGAGAAATGCTTATTTCTTAGAAAAGAAACAAAATCAGAATTACCAGATGTCTTATCATGATTAAATAGTTTTTTTTATTTTATTAAATAGTGAAGTAACACATACCCAAATAACAGAGAATGCTAGCCTTTCCACATCAGCTCGAAGAGAACATATGTCTGCAAGGTAAAAAACTAAACTGAATGAGCTTTACACCAAAAAACAATCAACCACAAGAACAAGAAACACTTCATATAGCTTACTGTACTCATACGACGAGAAGAAGAGGAAAACAGTTTACCTTCTGTAAGAGGTTTTGGAAGCATGTCAATACGACGCTCAACAAGGTATACAGATGTGCCCCTTTGTGCAGCCTCATCATCAAGTGGGGTGCCGGGGTGCACAAAATTCGTTACATCAGCAATATCTAATTGAATGTCATTAAAGATGAACATTGTGGCTATATGTTCACACTTGAACAACAAACATTCACAAGGAAATATATGTGGCGAAGAATAATATACCAACATCAAAAAGCCTCTTCCACTAAAAATACTAAGTGTCCTACATATAACAATTATAAATTTAAGGGGTTACATGATTTGCAATCTGCTACAATGTCTATATAAGCAATACCATTTGAAATCCAAGACTTAGTACTAACTACTACTAACTACTGAGATCCAAAGATTTTTCCTTTTGCAACCCATGAATAGAAACATACAATAGGTACATTTTCCTTTATATGCACAGTCAACCTTAAAATGCAATCAACCTCAGACTCCATATATATTGACATTTTCAGCAGGTTATAGGATACGAACTCCAACTTCAAAATTTCCATTTGGAAGAGATGTACAGTGCAGTGCATCATCAATATCCGTGCATCCTGCACAAACCAGACGGATGCATTATGTTATTTAATATCTAATAAACTGCCCAAACATGTCCAAAATCAAGAAATATCATAACAAAACAAATCAATAAATATATAAAAAAAGAGCAGAAGCATTATAGATGATGATGACGATGGCTATTGATCAAGAAAAGAGAAAGGATGAACCAATCGGTAACATACCAGGAGGATCCACGCTAAAGACACGCAAATGTCGCAAATCCTGCCTAATAGGATTTGCCAAATCTTCAGAAGACACAGACCATGGCAATGGTGGCAAGCATGCCAGAACTTGAGAAGAAAACGGTCTCGAGTTTATATCATTCTCTATCAAGACCACCTGCAGCACCAATAAATCACAAAACTAATTGACATTGTTTTCATCTAAATTTGTAAGTCAGTTGATAGGTATATCACCCTAAAATCCCTCTCTCTCCCTAAAAACCACCTGCAGCACCGACAAGTCACAAAACTAATTTACATTGTTTTCATCTAAATTTGTAAGTCAGTTGATAGGTATATCACCCTAAAATCTCTCCCTCCCTCCCTGCCCCAGAAGGTTTCAAACCTATTTCTCCTATGGTCCATACACAGTGTCCTCTCACTCTTTCTCTCTCTCTGAAATGCCTCACTTTTAGACTTATTTCTCCTATGGTCCGTACACAGTGTCCTCTCTCTCTCTCTCTCTCTTTGAAATGCCTAGAAGGTTTCAAACCTATTTCTCCTATGGTCCATACACAGTGTCCTCTCTCTCTCTCTGAAATGCCTCACTTTCAGACTTATTTCTCCTATGGTCCGTCCACGGTGTCCTCTCTCTCCCTCTTTGAAATGCCTCACTTTCAAACCTATTTCTCCTATAGTCCATACACGGTGCCCAAAAGGACATTGAGATTACATACTTCACTTTCAATATCTTCGTCACCTATTTCTCCAATGGTCCGTACACAGTGGCCAGAAGGTTTCAAACCTATTTCTCCTATGATTCGTAAACAGTGTCCTCTCTCTCTCTGAAATGCCTCACTTTCAGACCTATTTCTCCTATGATTTGTACACGGTATCCTCTCTCTCTCTCTCTCTCTCTTTGAAATGCCTCACTTTCAGACCCATTTTTCCTATGGTCCATACATAGTGGCCAGAAGGACATTGAGATTACATACCTCACTTTCAGTATCTCTGTCACCTATTTCTCCTATGGTCCGTACATAGTGGCCAGAAGGATATCGAGATAGACGGTCCCAAGAATCAACTGCCACAATAATTCTCTTGTCGAGAAGATTCTCAAGCTGTCGAGTTTGGATCCGAATCTTTGGGATTCTGCGATCTTTGGAGACAAATAAGGCATGGGCTGTACTACCACTACCTGCAGGCATAGGCATTGGCTCTAAAGATCCACAATAACTGCACAAAATCATTTAAGCTTATATCAGAAAACTGAACCCATTACTTTAAAAAAATGTCAGCAAGTGGCTGACACTAGCCAGAGCACTAAGCAAGATTAGGCATTTGTAAGCTAAAATATAATAACTAGTTAACTAAAAGATTCTATAAGTACTTTGACCCACAAGAATAAGACTCAATAAAAGTCACACCATGAATAACAAGTGGTTCACATGCATCTAGCCAGCCACAAATATGACACAGATAGGTAAGCTATAAGAATCATCTGCACAAGGCTCAATCAGAGTTCACTATTGGCTTCCATGAATGTCAGACATGCATGTCACTAGAGAATATAAGGACAAATATTAAATCAGAAGAGTCTCTATCATTTTGATGCTATTAGTGCAGTACCATGCATTGAAGGATCAAGGATGGCACATCCAAAGCAAACTAGTGATAACAAAGATAAATTGACATAACACATGATAAGAAGTGGTATTGAGTTCCACAATTAATCAATATTCAAAAAATAAATAAAATAAATAAAAAAGCATCAACCAACTAAGAAAAAAATACCCACTATTATTCTTCCACAAAAATAAGAATCTTAAAAGAATTAAGAGCAGCTTGTGTAAGTATACTTAACCAAACTAGAATGTGCAGACATATGGATGCAAAGTGCATGGAAATAGGACTATAGCAAGTCAATCCTGGCTGAACATGAATACTACCAAAGAGACTGAAAGTTCACACTATGATGATCACGTAATTTTCAACAGACATGTTATAAACAAAAGTGTAATTGAACCTACTACAATCACAATATTTTTGAAAAACACAGAGTCTCTGAATAAGAAGTCAACTTACGAATGCCAGTTACGTTTTATAATACCAACAACAAGGCCGGATGGACGAGATGAGACAGCATTTGTGTCTCCAGCAGAACCTTGCACTAGAATTGCAGTTCTAGGAGCATCATCAGCACTGCTCGGAACTAGATGAACATCTTCTTCCACATCCTCTGCAAGGTGGTAAAAGAACCTTTTAAGAGATTTTTTATTTTGAACGGGGGTTAGACTCAAGTTTACTCTCAACCAAACACAAAGTTTGAACTGGCAAGTGAGAGAATATTTAGTTTAGCCCTCAACTAGAGCCATTGTTTGAAAAGGCAAGTTGTGGAAGCAACCTGTTCTGTCTTCCTGCAAATTTGGGCAAGTCAAGGAAAACTCCAACTTGCTGGGAGCTTTGTTTGATAAAACCAATACAGGTCCTATGTGTCTGTTTTCCCCTGCTTGTTCTTTTGATGTAGTTATGTCTTTCCTGTTCTTATTCACTTTCTCTCAGCAAAAGAGTTTTCCTTCTGTATAATCTCTATTGTTAGTGTTGCTCATTTCCCATCCCAAATGAAACTTGAAAAACAAAAAGGGACTTGAAACTTTTCAAACCAACCCCAGCTCACAGATTCAAACCCAACCCAAACAGGACACTACATAATTATATATTTCCATTTTCCACCTGCATAATTCTTGTTGCCAATATATGATTAATTAATGTTGGTCTTATAATTGCTACGTTCAAATTTCCACACAAGGTTCTCTCAACAAGCAACATAAGTAAAAATTGCATTAAGTGAATGAACCTTAACTTTTAAAAACTGGAAATATCAAAAAAAAAAAAAAAAAAGCACAAAAGCAAGAGAGCAGGCAAATAAGTAACCATGCCATATCTTGTTTGTTTCTCAATGAAAAACAGAATTTTGTCTATATGATTAGGATCAGCTAACACCATATGCCCCAGAAGAGTTTTAACTGCTGATAGTGGCTATTGAGCTGAAAGAGGTCCAGTAATCTTCCAACCCACCGTATTTAAATTTTCCTCTAAAACTACACAAAAATAAGGTAGATAATTTTCTTGAAGTTAAGAGCTAAATAACCATAGCAGAGCCCAGGAGCAGTGCTCAGAAGTTCATACATCTAAGGAACTTTTTTTCCACTGGAGTGAGGAAGAATAGGAATAGAAACAACTTCCAAAATGAATGGGACTAAACACAAACAAGAAGGATCCATCCACTGTCCTTCACACCTAAGCAACTTTTTATACCTATTTTCCGCAGTTTGAAGATGCATCAACTGCACAGACATGGACCACATGCATAATAATATGTTTAAACAGGTGTCTACCTTCTAAAAGGCCCAAAAGGTGTGAGGACTAACATACCTTCATCTGCTAGCGATAGAGACTTCTCTTCATGCCACTGATCTTGGGGCAGAAGTTCTACTGCCACTATGTCACCATCAAAAGCCCTATTCATGTTTGTACGGCCATAAATAATTATTTCATCACCAATGCTCTCACTCCCAACATAAGCTTCAAATGGATTATAACGGTTAACACGAAGTTTTCCTTGATGGTATATTCCACGATGCAATCCAGAAGTAATCTCAGACATGGGCTTATGCTAAAAAGAGAACGGAGAGAAATAAAATTATTAAACCACATCTTTCTTTCATGGACCTCATAACTAACTAAACCCAAAAACGATGAAGATATGCAAACTAAAATAACAAACCTCTGTATAAATGACTTTCCTCTTTGACGGTCTCAAATCTTCAACTTCCTTCATGTCGACATCTTCTGATGAAGGTTGGACTAGCAGGTCAAGCAAATCAGGTCGACCCAATGATTTCACATATGACTCAACTGAAAACAAGACAACAATTTACAAGTAAGCTTCATCCACAATAATTATGATAAATAATCATAATCATGATGATGACAATGTTGATAAGCACTATGCAGATATTGGTGCCAGAGATGAGATGCCAGAACTATAACAAAACATTCTTACTTGTCTCTGCAGAAATGCCCTCTTCTATAGCCTTCCTCTTATTCTCCCTATCATTAGTTATAAGTAAAACCTGAGCTGCACCACCAAGATGACTCTGATACCATTGGGCAGCCACCCGAATTGCTGAATTGAGACATATAGATGTCAAGACTTGGAAATTTGAAAATGCCTTCATGAAGTAAGTCAAACATTATAGCTACCAAGCAGTGATTATCACACACTCGATACGCGTGCATCAATAAAATTTACAATTTCAGTGTTGTTGGAGAGGAAGGAGAGAAGGTAGATGGAAGATAATTAATTGAAATTAGTAGTTATCTGCGAGAGGGGGAGAGGGGAGAGCAGAAAGAGGGGGAAATGAGTGGTATGAAAAGTTTAAGTTCTGCTTTAATTATCAAATCATTGTAATAAGATTCACTAACCAATTTTGTTCCTATGAACTAAAATTTCAAGTTTGAGGAATTCCATAGAATGGAAAGGGCAAACTTTATGGGTGAACACTACTTGAGGGTCTTCTTTAATTAAGAGTATAGATGAACAAGCAAGTTACCAATATAAAACAATGTCTATAAATGTGGAACATATCATAAATTCTCAGAATTCTGTAATCATGCAAAGAACAAACCTCTGTCATTACGATCATTTTTACTTTCTTTATTCATTTCCTTGACAAAAGTATCCCTACAAATAAAGAAACAGAAACAATATTACATAATGCATAAAACCCAAAGGTGACAACATCGTCACCAACAACTATAAAAGATAAACATAAAGAAATAACCATGAAATCAAATTGAAGTTGAGAAATTAATCACAACTGCTGGGATAACCATAAAGGAAGAAGAGAAAATACTAATAAAAATCCATTTTTGTCTTCTAACTCAAAATCCATGCATATATTTCAAGTCCACTAGGCCCGTATAATTTACCAAAGCCAAAAGGATCACACCTGCGCATCCTTTGAAAATTGTACTACTACCCCATGTGAGCATGCTTCAACCACGTGTAAAACACCAATAGAGACATTCGGTTTCTTGTACACATTCAAAGCTCAAAGGCATCCCAATAGAACAAAACATGACAAATATGTCACCTAATCTATTGCAAGCTAAAGATTATATGAGCCATGGTCACCACATCAGTATAAGCATTCAAATAGACGAAAATAATTACATGATAAAGTAAAGGAGCATACCTGTGGTGTTCATTAGCAAACACAAAAAACCTCCTCAAGGAATTGCTGCAGAGTACTCTAACTCTATTGTACACCGACATGTTCTTGTTCTTAACCTCATCCAGCACGATCGATAGCATGACAACATCGTCAATCGCCGGGTTCTCAAGCAAATCAATCTGCAATCAAATAATTCCAAACAAAAAAAAATATCAAATAGTAGGCAAAAATATCAGCAAGCGTAAAAACTTGAAAATTGACAATTACCTGATTGAGAACGACATTAGTGTCAACAATGAGAATGGTGGAAGCAGAAGGACTCAGGCGAGCAGCGGAGGGATCGCAGACTTTGCAGATGGGAGCTCCACAGTAGATATCATCTCTGAGATAGTGCTCTCTCACTTGCTGCAACAAAGAAAATAAGAAAAAAAGAAAAAAAAAAAGGATTGAGGCGAAGAAAGAAGAGTGAAAAGTTAGAATTAGGGATAATAAAAGTGTAAAAGACCTTGTTCACTTTGCCGCCTCTGGTTTTCTTGACGAATGTCTTGCTGTGCAACATGTTTTGGAAGTAGTGTTCGGCCTCACTTGTGCTCTGTCTTCTCTTTCTGTCTGTGTCTTACGGAAGTGGAGTTTGGAGGCTTTTCTTCCCCTAAGAGCATTCACATTCCACACAAAAAGTTTCTCCAAATTTTAGCTTAAAAACTCACTTTTAAGCACGAGATTTTGAGTCTCGCGTGTCCACCATTTCACCTCTATTTTAGCTACCCACTTGCATCCCACTCTCTATATCTTTCTCTACTCCACTTAAATATTTTTCTTTATTCTTTCTTTATATAATTGAAATCAAACACAACAACAGAAAACCCAACAACACATTTAAAATCAAACCACGGATTCATGTTTCAGAGAAGAACAAAAAAAATCCAAATTCTGTGGCAGCATATGTCATCGGCTATTAAACGGAAATTCATATCCCTAGACTAAATTCATATTCTCATACACTGCAAAGGAGTTAATATCTATCACATTGAACTTAAGCTTCCAATCAACCCATCATATTCCCAGACGCTGTGTTTGTTTTGCAGGAAATCTTTTCCCGCGAAAATATTTCCTGGATAAAAGCGAATTTCGGGTTTGAAAATAATTGTTTTCCAACGCAAACTGGAACCAACAACCGCCGAAATATATATCCCAAATGGAAAACAGAAAAACCAATCAAAAATATATACCTATAAACGAAAAAAAGGGAACCTTCAGAACCCGGTTAGATTCATGAAAAACCAAACCTTTACACTTAAAAACGTACTTTGATCTTAAGAAATTTTTCTGAGAAACAAACGGAGGAAAAGGAACAACAGCATTAAGGTTATTAACGTAAACCCAGAGAAATCACAAAGGCAAATTAGTTAAAGAGAGTACCTGGTCTAGCTATGGCCGCCTGTCTTGGTATACTGTGGAAAAGAGGCTCAGCTAGGCCCGTTATTCAGCCGAGAGAGAGAAGAAGAACAAAACAACAACAAAAAAAAGGTTTCAGAGAGTAGTAGAGCGCGCGAGGAAGAGTGAGACGGCGAGAGAGAGAATAAAAAAGACTTCTTCTTCTTTTTTTCTTTTTTCCTTTTTTTCTTTGGCTTTTGTTGAGTGTTGGTACAAATTGTACCATGGCATTTCTCCTGCGGGCTCGCATCTCTGCTGCCCTTGCCTTGGCACTTCTTTTTTCTATGGTATATAATATACCAACAATCTAGCCTCTTTTTTTTTTTTTCTCTCTTTTTTAAACTTTACATACCTCTCCAAATGTCACACAAATTATCAATTGTTTTGGTGATTTTTTAAACTATTAAAAAATATCAATATCTTCTTAAGACCAATAGAAAGATAAAAATAACCCTAATAAAATGTTAATAAGACAAAAATAACTCTAACAAAATTTTTAATAAGATAAAAATATCATTATAAATTTTGAATTAAAAAAAAAAACTAAACCTAAAGAAAAAAATATTAAAAAATATTAGAATTAACACAATATGTGAAAAGTTGGCGTAACTCAACTCCAAAAGACGCCTTGAGGAGTGAGGGATTCTACAACCTTATAAAGAGCACATTGACTAGTTTCTCTAGCAATGTGAGACTTCCAACACTAAAACTAAAAAAAATTATAAAAAAAAAAAAATTATTTAAAAAAAAAAAAGGAGCCAAGCCTTTGGCCAAATAGGATGGTTTGGCTTAACTGAAAATTATATTAAATAAATCTAAAAAAACCAAAATGAAAAACCTCCCTCTGTTTTTTCTTTTTCTTTTTTTGTAGTTTTAGTTTTGTTAGATTTTTTTTATAATTTTCAGTTATTATTTTTTTTCTGTTTAGTTTTTAGTTTTAAATTTTTTAAAAAATAATAGAAAGTATATTTTTGTCGTTGGGGGATATTGACTTTTTTTTTTTTTAGAGGGACCAATTGATAGTTTGAAGTAGATATTGACAATAAGATGGTAGTTCGAAGAAGGTATATGTACTTTTATTTTATTTTATTTTCTTTCCCTCTAATTGAATTACGACATCAAATATAATGAAAGAAAATGGTAAGTCCATTTGCTTACTATTGTCCCCAATAATTACACGTTCATTTTGAATGACCGTTCATAATTGAATCGCGTCAATAATTTACAAAAAAAAATAAATAAATTAAAATTTATTTAAAAAAATATTAACGAGCGACTATATCACTTTTAAGGTAATTGACCATCACTTCACTCTTGAGGAGACGATTGGTCACCACTTTACCTTTTAAGGAGGACCACCACCACGAGGGTAAGAAAATGGTGCGACCACCTCTTAAAAGTTTAAGGATGATCCTCGGAGGCGCCTCATCATCCTTGAGCCATCAAGGGTACTTCAACCCCAACCTCTTTATCTTCCATGTTTTGTCAAATCCATGAATCGTTCAACAAAGATAACTCCCAAATCACTTTCCCTTCTCGAACAACTATTTATCGTCAAAATTCCCGCCACCAATGATGATGATGATAACCTAGTTTCGATTCAATTCTTATTTGGAGAGGCCCTTCCAAATTGGTTGAGTGCAGGATTGCAAAATGTGTCGATTGACATTATTCCTAGTGCAATTGGTGGTAGTGGAGAGCCAAGGGCATAGCGCAAGGCTAAGCCAAATGTTAAAGTCGATGTCATTGATAACAAGGGGGAGAAGAAGCAAAAGTGAGGACGACCATGAAAGAACAATAATCCAGTGATCAAGAGTTGTTAGTCCAAGACAAAGATGGATGTGGCATAGGAAAAAGAGATGGTGATGGTGAATAAAAAATGGGTGGTCGGCGTACCCTTAACTAGCAAACCACCCATTTGAGAGTGCGGGAGTGGTATGTAATGACTCATATAAAGTGATAGTCATAATTGCAATATCACTGTAAAATAACTAATCAAGTTGTAATTAAAGCTCTTTATAATCATTTATAAAGTTAAATATCATATAGTAAAAAATAATGCGAGCCTTAACATACATTAACTCATTTATAATTCATCAACTCTATGTCAGCTAATATTATTCTCAATATAAAATTTGAGTGTTACATGGTTGGCCATTATCTCAGGGTCATCGAGCATCATTAGTTTCTTTTGTTTTTACCTTTTTAAACTATTTTTATTTATGACGTGACTCAATCTAAACCATTCATAGCTTTCAAAATCATAGGGGACCTTAATTCCAAAAACTACCGTCATGGTAACAAGTTTCTTTTCATTTTTCACTCCTAAAAAAAAAAAATTCAACATATTTTCAAAACTTATTTTCAAACAATTTTATTTATTTTTCTCACAAAAAATTCAAATATTATTTCACATTTATATTACATCTATCACTTTTTATTAATATTCAAAATAAAACTCATTAGTAAACACACCTAGTATTTGCACTTCGTAAATACATCATATAATTTGAAAATTGGAAGAATCTTATTAATTTTTGCAATGATGAACGGGGTCCAGATATCTCAAATTAACCTATTTGGTACGGTTCTAAATGTGTTTTTTTTTTTTTAAAAAAAAATAATAAAAATAAAAATCATAATCTGGGACCTAGGAGTCTTTTTAAATCACATGGTATAAAAGCCCAAGACAATATTGGCCCTAAGATGGCCATGACAGTAATTTTTACTTTACTTTACTACTAATGGAATGATCAGGGGACATGTTGTGATATACTGCAATGGTAATCACATGATTGTCCCTGATAATTACGTCAAAATTTAATTTGTAGAACTTTTTTTGATTAAGATGTCTATTTAAAGATTGCTATCCGAATTAGTTGACGACCAAGTTTATGGATGTTCTTTGTAAACCCTCCGATATGGATGATCATGTCATATATTTACATGAGATTGTGTTATTTTCGCATATCAATTAAAGTTATTGTTATTTTATTAAATTTTTGGTAAATGCGGGTGATATTGGTATCCAAATTCTTCATCGCACTTTTTCACACTCTTTTTTTGTTTTTTTGGAAGAAATTATATATGAATTTCATTATAATTCAAAAGAATAAAACAAATTGTTCTAACAAAACAATATTACATATATAAATTAAAATTTCTTCTAACAAAATATCATCTATTACTTATTTAACCGTGACCTTTGCTAATATACTCCAATATCACAAATATAAATTAAAATTTCTCATTGTTGAGCATAAACAATTTGTCAATTAGAGAAATAATCAAATAACATGCGTGTGCCATCGACTAACTGTCTAAATCTATTCCAATTTTGTTCTATAAATCTCATTACATTTACAACTTAAAGTGCATCATCTTTCAACCGGTTCTAATATGCTCAATTGGAATTGTTGTGCGGAACTTCTTCACACTTCTTTGATAATGAATGTTAACAATAATTATTCCTATATTATAGTTCTCCTTTATCTACAAATAGAACCCAGTTCAAAAAGCCCTTACCATCATTTTTATTGCTAATTATTTTATTAATTATGAATTATTACCTCAATTTACAAATTTTTTATAATAAAAGTAGTAGTATTTTTAGCATTACTTCATTTTTAAACTTGTTACGCATTGCCCTTATATATTTTTGAAACAATAAAAGTCTGTTTCAAATTAAATTGGAAGAAATGTTTTTAATTCAGTTTATTAATTTAATATTTATTTTTAAAGCTAAATATATGTAAAAAGCACATGTCAAAAAACAAAGGTCATTCAATAGAGTGAATTAAAAAAAAAAAAACAAATATTTGAAAGGATTATTAATTTATTCACATCATTATCTTGGTTGGAAAACTTTTATCGCCTTAACACTTCCAAGAGTCGCTGCTACAACCCAAAATCCAAAATTAGACGTTTATTGAACTGTACAACTATTTTCAACCATTATCATTGTTTACGAGGTCAAGTCATTGATTGGAGGATGCGAAATCTAAAACGGAACATCGGAAGAAGATTGCAGGGTTACGGATTCGGAGATCCTAAAATTGCAGGGTCGTATTATCGGAAGAAGCTTGGAATCTTCGATGCGGCCTGTTGCTGTTCTCCCATGACTTCTCAAAGCCTCGACCCTTCTCCGTAGCCCCACGGCTCCAACCATCCCTCGCACTCACAAACTTTCTTTCTTCCAACCCCTCAACGTCCATTTCCAATTTACCTCGTTTCATTTCACAGATGAAATCCCACTTTGATCCTATATTATGCGTATTATTATTTCTCATATTCTCGGTGTTTTCGAGCTCAGTGGGCGAGTTATCGCTTTGGAATCCGTATGGGGATGGCTTATCTCGAAGCCCAGGCCGATCTCTCCTGTCTCTCGCACCGTAAGTTCTTGTTTTTATCCAATTTTTTTGAATAATCTTTGAGGCATATGGTTTGGACCAGGGTTTTGTTTAATTATGTTGAATACGTCTAGCAATTATAGTACAAACTCTGTATTTCGTGCACGTTTTGTACTTTAAATAGTGAGCTGATGCACAAAACACGTATGGGTTGAAATGACATGGCTGTAGGGTTTGGGTAAAATGCTTGAAATGATATGTTGTAGTTCCAAATTGTAGTCTCTTTGGCTATCGAATACTTTTGGTTAACTTGTAGTCAGTCAATATCGTTTTTAGTTGGCCTTTCGTAGGTAATTGGGCCCGACTCTCAGAGAAATCACAATTTTTTTTTTTTTTTATAAGGGAAAACTTTTATAAAAAGCGCAAGGCGCCCCAGGTACACTGGCAGGAGAAATCACATTGATGGGGTTTTACTTATGATGTGTTGGGAAGTTTGGAGGGAGAATAGAGAATAATTATCCATTTTCTTTGTTTGGGTGTTTCAAACAATAAATTGGATCCCCTTGTTTTGGCTGTAGGGAGGAAAGCAGAGGAGAGGTTAAGATATTATGTGAATTGACCATAGAATGAAACAACTGATAAGGGTCTGTTTAGACATTGTTGATATTTTAATAAATTGTTTAGTGTGAAAAGGAAAGTGTAGAAAAATTCATTAAACAAGGTATCCTCTCCATTCAAATTTCACCAATTTGAGGGAATTGAAAAGTGGAGCTTTGAGAGGGTACATTACCCTCTCAAATCCTTTCCCCTCCCCTTAAAGGAAAAAAAAAAAAATCCAAACAGGGGTGAGTGTAATCCATCTACCCGCAACCTCTTCTCCTCTCTCCCCATCCAAACATACTGTTAGGAATTGTCACCTGATGTGTTCTTTGTAATTTGCACGTGTCATTATAATAAATCTTGGGGAATGAGTATTTAACTCTGTTACATTTCCTTGTCTTTGGTTTCTTTGGGAGCAGTGAACATAGTACCGCACTGATTGCTGGCCTGGATGGGACAGTCCATTTGGTGGAGAGTAATTCTAAGAGAGTTATCTGGTCTTTTGCATCAGGAACACCAATTTACACTTCGTATCAGGCTCCTTTCAGAGAAGATAATGATAAAGAAAATGCATCTGGACCAAATGGCAGATTCTTCATAGATTGTGGAGATGACTGGGAGTTGTATATGCATACCGAGCACTTTGGTAGAATGGTATGTCTTGGTATGTTTTCTGTGTTAGTTATATCAATAACTTTCTGAGATGAAGTTCTTCTAATATGGGTCTATAGCTAAAGGTTCTGGATCCATATCTTCATGTTTACAGACTTAGTCACATCTGCTTGCCGATTTTCTCTAGTCTTTTACTTTCCTTAACCTTCGTCTCTTGGTGAACACAATTTCATCTGATAACATATCTGAAGGCATAAACCATCTACATAGCTATTCAAAGAATATTTTTGTTTTAGCATTTTGTGTTAGGTGATGTGGAAAAATTAATCTGTCCATATTAATGGATCCTTTGTCTTGTTAAAACTTTGTCTTTCCTTGACTAATTCCCCTTGAGACTCAACTTGGATGGATCCTAAGGCCTACTTCATTCTGAGAAGTTCTTAAGAGGCATTTAGATCTTTTCTTATGGTGTGAGGGAAGCAAAAGACAGAGGAATTATGAAGATCAGGTGGCTTTTGTGGCACAATGGGTTTAATTGATAAGTTAACTCTCCCCCTTGTCCTCCCCCTCCCCTTGTCACTTCCTTCCAGGCCCACTCATCAATTAGAAAGTTTTGAGCATTTCATATTGACACAATACAAGTTGTGTTATTCCTTTGTTACAAGTACTAATTTTAATGGAACATAAATTTTATAAAAGTGTGTTTGGAGAAGAATTTGAGTTTGGTTTTTATTCCAATGCATGTATTGTTGCCTCGTTAGCACTTAAGGATTTTCTAGGCGCTTCATTGTGGCTTAACCTCTGTAGTTGCTTGACTTTGATAATCACTAGAAACTGTCATGTACATAGGTTTATTTTTTCTTCTGATCAGTTAATGCTTCTGGGCATTGCATAAGATGTCCTTGTTATAAATTCAGCTATTATAATACCAGGTTTGGTTGTGTGTAAATATAGCTTTTGGCCATGATTACTTTCTTTGATATGCCTTATTGTTGTTTTACTGTTGATAATGCAGAAACTTTCAATGTCTATTGATGAATTTGTCAAAAATACGCCATACATATCAGAGGATGGAGCTGTTACGCTTGGATCTAAGAAAACTACTGTGTTTGAGGTTGATCTTAGGACTGGAAAGCTGATCCGCACTTATAGATTTGATTCTCCATCTACATTGCGGAGTGATGAAACTCAGAGTGTTTCATATTATAATACAGCCAATAAAGAGTTGGTAAAGTCTGGTACTAAGAACCCAGATATTGTTGATTTGCGACTACACATCACAAGGACAGATTATACATTGACGTCTTTTGCTCGAGACTCGGAAAAAACTTCGTGGAATATGACAATTGCTGAAGTTGGGGCTTCTTTGCTTTGTCTAGATTCTTCTAGTGGGGTTCCATTGAATTTTCCAGATAAGCCTGGTTCTGAAATTGGCATTGATTTTGCTATCCCTTTGTCATGTCACACAAGAGGCCCTGTTTTCCGCCATAGGAGTCATACTTTGCTAGAATCCTCTAGGTCTGAAGGACTCCCTGGGGCTCATCTTGAAGATATGTTGCTCCTAATGCCTCCTTCAGGTCTGATGATTCCTACACAGCCCAAGGTTGATGAATTCATAGATATTCAACAGGAAAATGTTATGCTCCCAGCCCCCACTCCAAACTTTATGCTGCCTTTGCGACCCAAAACAAACGTTCATCACAGCGATGATAGGGAAGCAATGCTTCCACTGCCTCCAATGGAGATTGATGAGACTGTGGATGTGCATGATATGATAATTTCTCTTAAGCACATGTTAAGTATGTTTTTTGAATGGTCAACAGCATTGCCTATCATTTTGTTCGTGGTCATTCTTGTTGTTAGCTTTGTTAAAGGCTATGTTCGGGTGGTTAAAGAACAAGGTTTGTTGAATGAGCAGCCCTATAATTCTAGCTCAAAAACTGCATCTTCCAAGAGGAAGAAAAATAGAAAATCGGGAAAGTATGACAGTGTTGAGAGAAAGGATAAGCATGTTTCATCTGAAAATGGAGATGTATTTGCACATGTTGATTGTGAAAATAAAATGTCTTTGCACCTTGATAAACTTCTAGATGGTAGCACTGATGGACGTAGGATAGGTAAACTGTTCGTATCAAACACAGAAATTGCTAAGGGAAGCAATGGTACCATTGTCCTTGAGGGATTCTATGAAGGTCGACCAGTTGCTGTGAAACGTCTTGTCCAAGCTCATAATGATGTGGCTTTTAAAGAAATTCAGAATCTTATTGCATCTGACCGGCATCCAAACATTGTTCGATGGTATGGAGTAGAGTATGATCAAGATTTTGTCTATCTCTCTCTAGAGCGTTGTACTTGCAGTTTGGGCGATTTGATCCAGATTTCTTTAGGTTGTTCACAATACCCAATGTTCAACAAGGACCAAGCTACTAGAGGTATGATCGAGTATAAAGCCCACTTGGATTCAGTGAAGGATTTTATGCCGGGTCTTAATTTGTGGAGAGCAAATGGCTATCCATCACCTTTATTATTAAAGATTATGAGGTTGGTTAGAAGTCTCACTGATGATATAGCATTTCACATTAATAGATTGTTAACATGTCTTGCTTTATATGAAACTTTTTATTGTTTTCATATGATAGTATTTATTGATTTATATAAATTGTTAAACTACCACTTATCACAAAAGTTTAAATTGATAGGAAAATGTACAATTCCCCTCATGTGTGAGACCAAACAACATGTAGACTATTTTAATTGAAATAGGGGTTAACAATGGAGACAAGGTTCGAATTCATGATTTTTGCTCCGATACCATGTTGTAGGGTTTGCATGAGAAAAAAATAGAGAAAGAGGAGGCTATGTTTTCTATGTAGCCTCTCTCACCTAAACCATCTCTCTCTCTCTCTCTTACACACACACACACACACATATATATATATGTATACATACAAATATATCTAGATCTAGACTCATAATTACAATAATTGAGGTTATATCTATTACAATACGAAGAAAATTATTTTTTTATCTTTTTAAATACTTAACATGTTTTCATTACAAAGTTATAAATAAGATCATAAAAATAACAAAAATGAAGTTATAGGAGCTTATACAAGCTTATACGAGTCGAGCTAAGCTTATACGAGTTCAGCTCGTTTAATAAACATATCTAAATATTTGTTCCAGCTCTGTTCGTTTAATAAATTAACCGAACCCAAGCCTCTTTGTGAGTAGCTCTATTCATTTATAGCCCTATTTGCAACCAACAGTTTGTTTACCAAGTGGTAATGGAACAAGCTCCCATGTCCCTTTGTGATGCAAGGCTTTCATTTCCAATTCCATAGCTTGCCTCCAACCAGAGTTAGATAACGCATCCTGCATTGCTTTGAAATGGAAACACTAGAGAGATGGGAAATAAAGCAAGAAATTGAAGGAGACGAAGAACTAGTGGATACAAATTGACTAATAGGATGTTGGGTAGTACATGAACGTTTACCTTTCCGTAGGGCAATGGTCCTTGTTTTTAGTTCATATAATTCCAAACATCATTGCCATAAAGTCTATCCGAGTGTGTGTTTATGTGTCTGCTTTTTGTTGTTCTTTATCTCTTGGCTGACATTACTAGCAAGCGATCTTTCTGGTGACTAACATGTCACATAAAGCCGCAAACCCTATAACACTTATTTAAGCTGGTCTTAATTCATTAAGCTTGGTGCATATATGTTTGCACATTTCCTTGTCTTATGTTTGTATTACATACATTTTGTTTCTCATAGCATCTGAGATGAGTTTGCTTCAATTCATTTGAGGGAACAGTTTTGAGGATTTTGTAAATGATGTATTTCCAATTGTTTATTGTTATTTCTAGTAGTGTTATATATTAAAAATCAATTGTAAAGGTTAGGTTGTTGCCATTAATGCTATAAGAAGGACAAGGGTTAGCTCTATACTCCTGGGATTTCAACATGCATCTTTAGAAGATGCCATGATAGAACTTGAGCCCCATAAGTCTTCTGAATTGCCCCTACTCATGCCTTAGGTCTTCTGAACTGCCCGTAAGTTTACTTAGTATGTGGATGAAGCATATTTTATTTGATATTTGATTTTAGTGCTTTAAATGTGGCTTCTGGGCTTGTCTAGACGCATGTGAATACAACTGTAGGCTAAATACTCTTGTTCAGTTTTAAAGTTCAGTAGATGTTCATATCACATTGTTCAGATTTGATTAGCATCTTCATAACCATCAATCTTTTATTTGTGGCACAGGGATATGGTTTCTGGGCTGGTGCATTTGCATGAGTTGGGAATAATTCATCGCGACTTAAAGCCTCAAAATGTGTTGATAATCAAGGAAAGTTCTGTATGTGCAAAGCTTTCTGACATGGGCATTAGCAAGCGCCTTGTTGAGAATATGTCTTCCTTGGGTCATCATGCTACTGGCAAGTACTCTTACCTAGTTATTCTGTCAATGGCGTCACTGGTTTGCACCCTTCATGTACAACATTGACTACATGCAGTGCTAATGGGAGCCATTATGTGATGAGTTTTCTAAAAATATCCATGGTCTGACCATTCCCATTGGATGACCTTTCCATCTGGTGATTAAGGCCTCATTTTTAGGATTCAAGTTGTGATAATTGCTAGAATGTTTATGATGGAACTAGATGATCTAGGAGCAGTGTGTCACGAACTCTCTTATTGTGCATTGTATATCGTTATATCTTAATTATCTATCTGTAAAATCTTAACCATTATTCAAATTATTGGCTTAATATTTAATGACTTATTGCAGGTTGTGGTAGTTCTGGTTGGCAAGCTCCAGAACAACTTCTTCATGGGCGCCAAACACGTGCTGTAGATTTATTTAGTTTAGGTTGTGTCATTTTCTCCTGCATCACTGGAGGTAGACATCCATTTGGCAATCATCTTGAACGTGATATTAACATTGTGAAGAACCAAATGGACCTCTTTTTGGTTGAACATATCCCTGAAGCTCTGGATCTTATTTCTCGTTTATTAAACCCTGACCCTGAATTAAGGTTTGAGTATTACCTTTTCTCAAATAGGAAATATTTTCTTTTTGATAGTTAATAATGGTTTTCTTGCATACTATGGATGTTTAGCCTGCTATTTCTTGAATCTTTTTTAATCATTCTAGCTTACGTTCTTCTATGATGAGTGATTGTTATGGGAGAATACCTTTTGACTAAAACTGTTGCTCATCGAATAAGGCAGCACCTAGATGCTCCATTAAAATGGAAGAGTTCATTTTGTTTTCCATAGCAATTGAAGGCACAAAACCAGAACCAACCAAGCTGCTACCAACTGTTTCTGGTTAAGTTTATTGGTTGAAGTATGGACACATTATGATTGGTCTTGACCTCAAGTCAACCTTTTTTAATTTCATGCCAAATTTTCTGTAAGGCCTTCTGGTAGCAGGACGGTCCAACCATGAATTCATTCCTTTGAATTTATTGATATTCAAAACAATCAAATGACGTTTTTTTATGGTTCCATTTATGAATAGCCAAAGTTGTTTTCATAGATTTGAGAAAGTTATTGTCTTGAATGTAATATGCAACACAATGAATTAGTCAATAGTTGACTATGCCATTTGCTCATTGGTACTTACGTACAGTGAACTTTTATTCTTATATGAGCTTTACTGCAATTCCAGTTATGTATGTATTTCTTTTTGTGATATACTCGGATATGAGTTCTTCTAATTTGCTCTCAGGCCAAAGGCATCGGAGGTGTTGCACCATCCTCTGTTCTGGAGTTCTGAGATGAGACTCTCATTTCTTCGGGACACTAGTGACAGGGTAGAATTGGAGGATAGGGAGACTCATTCTAATCTCATGCAAGCATTAGAAAGAATTGGACTGGTGGCATTAGGTGGGAAATGGGATGAAAAGATGGAAACCGCATTTATCACTAACATTGGTCATTATAGGCGGTATAAATTTGACAGTGTTCGAGACTTATTGCGTGTCATGCGAAACAAGTTGAACCATTATGGAGAGCTCCCTAAAGAAATTCAGGTTTGTTTCTCGGACTGTAAATAGTACATTAATTTTTTGGGGCAGTGAGTTACATTGAGCCAAGCAGCTTCTATTATAGCTGCTTATTTTGATAAGATCTAATCCATATATGAAATGGTTTGGAAAGTTCAAGCCTGACTCTTTGAGGCAACCATGAAGCTAAAAACCTAAATCCTACATATACACACACTCACACACAAATACTCGTATATAGTAGCACGACCACTTATTGGATGGTGCTACAATGATATTATTACGAGACGGTTGCTTTATGAATGATGACTTAGTTTTTAAAAGAAAAGTTTATGAAATTCAAACTCGTAGGCTTGTCGTGTAGTACATAATGAAATGGTAGAATTATGGTCTTCATCCTGCACCTGGTCTGTTTATGAGTGAATTCGTCTAGGTTAACATAAAAGGAAACCTTCTCTTTCAATAGGTCAAGAGACTACCTATTATTCTATGTAGGATTGGTCAGTTTGATAATCCATTTTGAAACGATCATTGTTAGCCTTGGTTACTTAGACTGATAAATATTAGATCTATTATTGTATAAACTTTTGGACAGTTCGTGCATTGTAAAATTAGTTTTAATATAAATCTCTTGCATGCAATTTTCAAGTACATAACCCGACTTTCATCTGGCATTGTTAGGCTGTTTGGCCTTACTAAGAAATTCTTAAGCTTTAGTTACTTAAATTGGATAATTAGTCTTATTATCATCTAAACTTCTGTATAGTTTGTGAATTGTAAGATTCGTGTCAAATTAGATCTCCTTGATGCAATCATGTTAACCCGCTTTTGATCCATGTTCCCAAGTGTTCTAGTTGTGGACCCTACAGAAATCAATCATTGAAGCCTCTGTTTTATTCTTCTTTTTGTTTTGTTTTGTGTTTTTTTTTTTTTTTATTATTTATAATTTATTTTTTCTTCAAGATATCTTATTTGTGTTAAAAATAGATAAATTATATCTCACTCTGATAGCTTAAGGCTTTAGAGCATTTAATTATAAACACTATGCTGCTACTCCAATCAAGAAGTTTATTTTCCATTTGTGACATCGGTGTGATATCTTCAGGCCATTTAATTTGTTTATAAATGTAAATACAATCTGGATATCTTCAGGCCATTTAATTTGTTTATTTTAGTTAATTTTTTTTGTACACCTGTATCTTATATTAATTTTTCTGTTTTGGCGGATATTTTAGGAGCTTGTAGGACCAGTTCCTGAAGGATATGATAACTACTTTGCAAGTCGATTTCCAAGACTTCTAATCCAAGTATACAAAGTTATTTACAGATACTGTAGGGAAGAGGAATGCTTTCAGAAGTATTTCAAAACCAATGTTGAATAGCTCTTTTGCCTCTTCTAATTGCTTAAGAACCACTTATCAAAAAAAAAAAAAAATTGCTTAAGAACTACTTGTGGCTGCAGTTAGGAGCTCAATATTGGTATATGGTATTGAAACAGGTTGTTTATAAATGTAAATAGAGTGCTAATGTAATAATAATGTATAAAAGTATATGTTTGATATTTTAAATTAATTAAATATTTTAAATTCAAATTTGGGTGATATATGGAGATTTGAATATGGTGGTAGACCGTTGGTGGAAGTGAATACCATTGATGAAATGGTCCCATGTTAGTTGTTACTGATGTTAGACAACAGGGGAGCGGAGAACGCTCTGCTAGATATTTGATTGTCAGTTTGATTGTGGTTGTTATGTTAGTTTGTAAGAATCTCCAGCATATGTCCTAAATGATTCTTCAGCATAATAGCCAAAGTAAAATTTGTATTAAAGTGAACTTTCATAGCACATTAAAACGTTTTTTTTTTTTAGAGAATACTTTCGGTTAGGATATGGTGTAAAACTCATTTTTTACAGCATCTACTAAAAAGTTAATATGTCAGTTAAAAGTATCAAATACAAACTTATTTATAAAAATAGACATTTATGCCTTTGAAGAGACTTACGGACTCTTATGGGTCAACATCTCATTGTAATTTGTAAAAATAAGGTTTACAGCCCATCCTATAATGGGGGCTCTTTTGTTTTTTTTTAATCTTTTCTCTCCCTCTCTCTTTCACATATGGAAGTGTGTTGCAAAAAATAAATAAAAAAAATTAAAAAATAATATTTAAATAAAATAAATAGTATAATAGAGAATTTATTAGAGTGTATATAAAAAACCAATAACTAAAGTAGAATATAAATTGATATCTAAACACGCAGGACACATGGAAGCCCTCTTTCATTTTCTTGGCTGGCCAGAATATAAATGAAACAACTAAATTCATTTCTTCTTATAAGTTAAAAATAAATTTTTAACTTGTACCAATATCCTAATTGTGATCTTAACTCCTAATAATATTCTTGTGACCTTGAATTTAAGTTTCAATCCGGGTGACCATGATATACTTTTTGATAATGATGACTATTAATGCAAGTAATTAGGTATATATTGCTTTAATGATTTCTAATATTCATTGAGCAGGGCCTCACGAATATCCAACAAAACTTGAATCCCAAGGGTAACTGTACTATCAAGAAAACATATTTCCAAAAAACTGAAAGTTTCAATGATGTTAAAAATTTAGATCACAAATGGTGACAAAATATTAACCATTGAAATGGGAGGGAGTAATTTACATCATTCCAGTGGCTAGCTGGATGCATTATTCGGGAGATTGATGAGTTGGTGCATCACCTAGACGGCATCAATGGTGGGGCACAAGTGAAGCATATTGAAAAAGACACAACTAATAAGTAATTAAATATCTGATGAAGGCTGAAGCCCAATAATTTTAGAAAGTGCAAGTAGCAGCATCTCCGGTGTATAGCATCCATCAAGTTTGGAGGTGAGGAAGGAAGCTATAAATTAAAGTGTCGATCGAATGGTCACAATTGTGTTAGGGTCCTAAGCTAGAAAGATCCACAACCTTCCTTTTCCCTCTCGTGAGCCTTAATTATCCACCTTATCCTCATGCATGCTGCTCACTTCATCTGATGTAACCTTCCCGACTCCCTTGTCCATACACTATACATCTTCTTCCACACCCCCCATTGCCCCACCTTTTTTTGTTTTTTACTCCATCCCTTCGTTTAGAATATGGCCTCTTTTCTCATATATTTTCTCTTTTTTCTCTTCTCTCTCTAAAGCTTTGTTTATTTCGACCTAAAACATTTTCTCAAAAATTTTGGTCAACCCAAAAATATTTTCGGTTGATTAGGAAAACTTTCTTTAAGCTAGGTAAAGGTAGTTTGCATTTAGACTAATGGGCCTTGTTTTGCATACGTGTTTAATTCATTTCATGTCTTAGTGATCTCATCATTCCAACGCGTCTGGTTCTGACTTATGGTAGTTACCGCTATCAATGCTTGTATTATTAATTTGTCTTTGACGAAAAAGATCTAAGCACCACAACAAATTGAAAAAAGGGAGGAGAGGAAACAACACCATATGTACATCGATCTAAGCACTCAACATTCAACTTCACAGCCTGTGAAGAACTAGTTTTTAGAGGTACTTAATTGTTTCTTGCGCGCGTGCTTTAAAGATCGAGCAACTACTTATCTGTATGTGCATGCATGGGTGTCTGTGTTTATGTTGTGCTTCCATAAACAATTTTCATCGTTTATGACTAGGTTGTTTGGTGTCTTCGTAGTGCAAACGGCCGGTCACCATGAATATGTTTTGGCTTCTGGTACTGATTTTCTGCTATGGGATTTTCATTGGCACTGGTACGGGTGTCCGTGTTTCTCCAAGACCGAGTGTTGTTAACATTGGCGCTATTATCTCTTTCAATTCTTCAATTGGGAAAGTGGCAAAAGTTGCAATAGAAGCTGCAGTCCAAGATGTGAATTCAAATCCAGAGGTTCTAAAAGGAACTCAACTGAAACTCGCCATGCAGGATACAAAACAATCTAGCGGTTTTCTGGGAATCGTAGAAGGTACATCCGGATCTGAAACATCAATCTCTTGTTAATTTGTTCATTCACAATTTTCTTGATCATTAATTGCTTCCTTTAGACAAGTCATAGTACATATTATACTTTTGATTGTTCTTTAATCACCAGCTTTGCGGTTTATGGAGAATGATACAGTGGCCATAGTTGGTCCCCAAGAATCAGTTCTGGCCCACGTTATTTCACATATTGCGAATGAGCTCCAAGTCCCTCTATTGTCCTTTGCTGCAACAGATCCCACCTTGAATTCACTCCAATTCCCTTACTTTGTTAGGACAACGCAAAGTGACCTCTTTCAAATGTCTGCCGTAGCAGAAATCGTAAGCTACTTTGAATGGCGAGATGTAATAGCAATCTATATTGATGATGATCATGGAAGAAATGGGGTTGCTGCATTAGGTGACAAGCTCGCAGAGAAACGTTGTAAAATCTCGTACAGAGCACCTATGAGCCCCAAACTAAGCCGGAATGAAATCTCCAATACATTGCTTAAGGTGGCTTTGATGGAGTCTCGGGTTATTATCCTCCACATATATGCCACCTGGGGTCTAGAGGTAGTTGATGTGGCACGAAACATGGAGATGATGGGAAGTGGATATGTGTGGATAGCTACTGATTGGCTCTCTACTTTACTGGACACAGAATCTTCCCTCCCTCCAGCGGCAATGGATAGTATTCAAGGGGTTCTTACCTTGCGCATGCACACTCCAAAATCGGAACTAAAAAGGAAATTTGTTTCAAGATGGAGCAACTTGACAACTGGGGTTTTCGGACTAAATACTTATGGTCTGTATGCCTACGACACTGTTTGGCTACTTGCTCATGCACTTGATGCATTTTTAAATCAGGGGGGAAGTATTTCATTTTTGAATGATTCAAGTTTAACTGAGTTTCACGGAGGGAACTTGCATTTTGATACTATGAGCATCTTTGATGGAGGGAACAAGTTGCTTACAAGCATTTTAGATGTGAATATAAGTGGTGTAACTGGCCCAATCAAGTTCACTTCAGATGGGAACCTCATTGGTACTGCATATGAAGTCATCAATGTCATTGGCACTGGGATGAGGAGAATCGGTTATTGGTCCAATTATTTCGGTCTATCAGTTGTGCCTCCAGAAGAACAAATAAATCGTTCCAGTTCAAATAATTTGTATGGTGTCATCTGGCCAGGACAAACAATTGAAAAGCCTCGTGGGTGGGTATTCTCAAGCAATGGAAGGCAATTACGGGTTGGAGTCCCAGTCCGAATTAGTTTTCAAGAATTTGCTACTCGAGTAGAGGGCTCTGATGTCTTTCATGGTTATTGCATTGATGTATTTAATGCTGCACTGGCATTATTACCATATGCAGTCCCATATAAGTTCATTCCATTTGGAGATGGACATATAGTTCCGATATACACAGATCTTCTGCAGAAGATCACAACAAATGTAAGTTAATGTAATTTGAGCAGTGTTTTGTGTTTCAGGTTGTTTGATAATGTCTTTCTATCACCTTAACTATGTATGTAGTATGTGCTTTATATTCCTAATTCACTGATTTCCACTTCCATATAGGAATTCGATGCTGTGGTTGGCGACATTACAATTACCACCAATCGGACAAAGATAGTGGATTTTACTCAACCATATATTGAGTCCGGCCTTGTCGTAGTGGCCCCTGTTCGAAAGCTCAACTCTAGTGCTTGGGCATTTCTGAGACCATTTACTCCAATGATGTGGTGTGTCACAGGTTTATTTTTTCTTGCTGTAGGAGTAGTTGTTTGGATTTTGGAGCGCAGGACAAATGATGATTTCCGGGGTCCTCCTAGGAAACAGTTTGCCACCATTGTTTGGTGAGTCTCTTAGAATATTTTAAATAAAATATTTATTAAATGATTAAATTCACGATTTTAAATTTTTGAGATAAGTGACAATTTAACATCTTAACTGCCTTTTCAGGGAGCTTAAAAAGTTAACATAAGTGCTTTCTTTTACGCCTACCTACTATGCTGCAAAATAGGCCACTTCCAAACTTCAATCAGCAGCATTTTCATAGATTGTTAAATCTTGATCTAATTAAGTCCCCTAATTGCTAATTTCGTTCTTTAATCACTTTGCAGGTTTAGCTTTTCAACTTTGTTTACTGCGCATAGTAAGTATAATGGACTAGCTTAGTCTTCATTAGCTATTTCTCAAAGGCACAAAACATACGTCTTATATGCAGCTCATTTCCCTCTTTTATGCAGAAGAAAAGATTGACAGTGCTCTTGGTCGCTTTGTGCTTCTAATATGGCTTTTTGTAGTTCTAATACTCAATTCGAGTTACACTGCAAGTTTGACCTCGATCCTCACGGTCGAACAACTTTCTTACTCTATCAAAGGGATTGAAAGTTTAATCATAAGCGATGATCCCGTTGGTTACCAACGCGGTTCATTTACTGAAAATTATTTAATGGAAGAGCTCAATATACATAAGTCTAGACTTGTTCCTCTTGACTCGGCAGAAGAATTTGAGAAAGCCTTGAATGATGGCCCTAACAAGGGCGGCGTTGCTGCCGTGGTTGACAAGCGAGCATACATGGAGCTCTTCCTCTCCAGCAGATGTCAATTCGGTATAGTGGGTCAAGAGTTCACCAAAATGGGATGGGGTTTTGTAAGTATCGTGCGTACCAAACATGTCATAATATCAAATCAATTCTTCTCAATTTTTCTTCTTTTTCATACTTGAATTTTGATTGATTAATTAGGCTTTTCCACGGGAGTCAGCCCTAGCAGTTGACATGTCAACTGCCATCTTAAAGCTGTCAGAGAGTGGAGAATTACAAAAGATTCATGACAAGTGGCTTTCAAGACAAGCTTGCAGTTCAGAAGGTGCAAAGCAAGAAGTAGACCGCCTTCCGCTGAAAAGTTTCTGGGGGCTCTTTTTATTGTGTGGCTTAGCTTGCTTTGTTGCTCTCCTTTTCTATCTCATTAAGATGGTTCACCAGTACATGCGGCATTCTGACCGGAGCTCGCAATCAGCACCTATAAGTCCTATACGATCATTTCTCTCATTTGTTCAAGAACAGGAAAATGATGTTCATAAAATGGAAGAGCCAGAAAATAGCGAAGCCAATAGAAAGAGAAGGAAGAGGGTATCAAATGGAAGAGTCCATAGAGATGAATCTGTAAACATTTCTAATGTTGGTACGTGTTTATGTTGGCGATGAAGCATAGGATCCCTCCATCTTGTAATATTTAGGGAGCTTGAATTTCACATGAATTTGTATAGCTTAAGAGAGGGAGCCGTAGGACCTACCTGCTTTGAGCAACTTAAGATGTGAGATAGTAAATATGTATAAAAAAAAATAAAATTTAATAAACTTACGTGCTTCCCAATTTATTAAAAAATCATACATCAATTTAGCAAACCAGACACGAATTTGGAGAAAACTGTCCCTTAAATAGCATCTCCCCATGCTGCCTGTTGCTATTCTTCCATAATTTCCAGCCATCTCTCAAACTCGCATACTCTCTTTAATTTTCCCATCCCCTTACTTAAAATTCCATTTTACCTTGTTCCAAATAGGCAACATCCCTTTATTATTATGTTATGCATATTGCCTTTGATAACTTCTCCCATGGGGAGTTTTGATGTAGTGATTAGTTTTGTGCGTCGCATCACATAATCAATTAGTTTGTATATGGAATTACTTATTATATGTTTGGTACGCGAAATGACTATTCTATTAAAAAAATAAATAATTATTCCTATAAACATAAGAATGCGGAATGAAATAATTATTCATATTGCTTAGTTTGGTAACATGTTCTTACTGGAATTAAATCAAAATTACTAAAACACTGATAACCCCCCTCAATGTTTGATTTCTCTTAATTTGACCTTTCAAACTTTCAATTTGTCTCATTAAGCCTCCATCCGTTACGATTTTTCGTTAAATCCTAACGGAGTTTAGCAAAAATTACCAAAATATCCCTTATTTTAGATTTTTTTTTAATAATTTTTTTTGTTTAAAATACATGAATATTTTGAAAATTTCAAAAAATTTTGACAGTGAAAACTGACCGAGGGGTGAAATGAGACAAATTAAAAGTTTGAGAGGTAAAGTAAGAGAAATCAAACATTTAAGAGTTATTCAAATCGTGTACAAGTTTGAAAGGCCTTTGTGAAATATGTTTGAATAACTCTTAAATGTTTGATTTATCTTACTTTGACCTCTCAAACTTTTAATTTGTCTCATTTCACCCCTCTGTCAGTTTTCACTGTCAAAATTTTTTGAAATTTTCAAAATATTCATGTATTTTAAACAAAAAAAAATTATTAAAAAAAAAATCTAAAATAAGGGATATTTTGGTAATTTTTGCTAAACTCCGTTAGGATTTAACGAAAAATCGTGGATGTGCATGGCATGATAATTTCTCTTAAGCACATGTTAAGTATGTTTTTTGAATGGTCAACAGCATTGCCTATCATTTTGTTCGTGGTCATTCTTGTTGTTAGCTTTGTTAAAGGCTATGTTCGGGTGGTTAAAGAACAAGGTTTGTTGAATGAGCAGCCCTGTAATTCTAGCTCAAAAACTGCATATTCCAAGAGGAAGAAAAATAGAAAATCGGGAAAGCATGACAGTGTTGAGAAAAAGGATAAGCACGTTTCATCTGAAAATGGAGATGTATTTGCAAATGTTAAATTGTGAAAATAAAATGTCATTGCACCTTAATAAACTTCTAGATGGTAGCACTGATGGACGTAGGATAGGTAAACTATTCGTATCAAACACAGAAATTGCTAAGGGAAGCAATGGTAACATTAACCATTGTCCTCGATGGTATGGAGTAGATCATATGATCAAGATTTTGTCTATCTCTCTCTAGAGCGTTGTACTTAATTGCAGCAATTGAAGGCACAAAACCAGAACCAACCAAGCTGCTACCAACTATTTCTGGTTATGTTTATTGGTTCAAGTATGGACACATTATGATTGGTCTTCGGGACACTAGTGATAGGGTAGAATTGGAGGATAGGGAGACTCATTCTAATCTCATGCAAGCATTAATTAGAAAGAATTGGACTGGTGGCTTTATGAACGATGACTTCGTTTTTAAAAGAAAAGTTTTATGAAATTCAAATTCGTAGGCTTCTCGTGTAGTACATAATGAAATGCATAGTAAAATTATGGTCTTCTGTTGTGAGTACACTTGTGAGTGTTGTGTCCCACATTGAGAAGGCACAAAGAAAAAGAGTAATTAATATACATAAGTGGACCCAAGCCCATTAGCTTAAGCTTTTGGGCTAGAGTGGTGTCCAAATATGTATATTAATGTATTCTTGGTAAAAATTTCTGACCGTTTATCTCCTTAACAACTGGTATCCTGAATTTGGTCCTATTTATGAGTGAATTCGTATAGGTTAACATAAAACGAAACATTCTCCTTCAATAGGTCAAGAGACTAAATATTATTCTATGTAGGATTGGACAGTTTGATAATCCATTTTGAAACGACCATTGTTAGCCTTGGTTACTTGGTACTGCTCGAAACAGGTTGTTTATAAATGTAAATAGAGTGCTAATATAATAATAATAATAATAATAATGTATAAAATTTCCTTCAATCAACGTTAATAACTGCGCTGTGCATTAGGCCTTGAAATAATTAAGGTGCTACGTACAGACATTTGGATGATTCGTTTTGTTTTTACAGTTCTATTAAATTTTTTTTTGCTGAGTTTTTTACTCAATTATTAGAGCCAAGGAAGGGGGAAAACCTAGAAACAAAGAGAAAAGTATTTGTTTGATATTCTAAATTAATTAAATATTTTAAATTCAAATTTGGGAAATATATGGAGATTTGAATATGGTGGTAGACCGTTGGTGGAAGAGAATACAATTGATGAAATGGTCCCATGTTAGTTGTTACTGATGTTCAACAACAGGGGAGCGGAAAACACCCTGCTAGACATTTGATTGTAAGTGTATGTGACACTTAATTAAACAATTGATTTGATTGTAGTTGTTATGTTAATTTGTAAGAGCATCTTTAGCATATGCTCTAAATGATTCATAATATTAGCAGCTAAATAATTAGGAGCTATTTTGCTCCTTAGCATAACAGCCAAAGTAAAATTTGTATTAAAATGAACTTTCATATGTGATAGTTTATTGTAGAATATTAGACCATTTTTATTCTTTAATCTTTTCTCTCGCTCTCTCTTTCACATATGGAAGAGTGTTGCAATAAATAAATAAAATTAAAATTAAAAATAATATTTAATTTAAATAGAAATGTAATAAATAATCTATTAGAATGTGAATTAAAAAAAAATAACTAAAATAAAAATTTAAACCTTTTCAATAGCTATTTTGATTATTACTATTAAAAATGTTCTTAGAGTTATAATAAAGATTATACTATTTTAAACATTTTCCTAAAGGAATTGTTAAGGGCGGGATGATGGATTGGCACATAGTGGGGGCATGTGTCACCCCATCAACCACATGTTGCTAAGTGGGAGAGTGGTTGAGAACTTTGAGGGTAGTGGAATAAATGATGCATAGAAGAGGACATGAGGAAGATTAATTGGAAATTCTACAAAAAGTCTTAATCCATATACCCTACAAGGCTTTCTGTCCACAATTAGCGAGCTAAGATATTATATAATGAAAAATTCTTGTTTTTGTAATCTATGCATTCAACTTTATCCCACTCATGAATAAATTTCTTTTTTTTTTTTTGAAAAAAAATAAGACAAGTTAGATAAGGTTGGATGCTTGGATAGGACACCAAGCATATCCCTTATATAATATATGCACATAAACTTAAGGAAACTATTTTGGTGTAAAAAATTCAATTAATTGTATAGTAGTGTTATACATTACATTTTTATTTCACTTAATTTGTTAATGTGGTACTATCAATCAATAATTAGATTTTTTTTTTAATAATGTTATATACTACATTTTTATCTAATAAATATCGTACAATATTGCTGAGGTAACAATGCTAAGTCCTAACCGACCCTTAAAACTTTAAAATAAAGAATGAGTCAAGAGTTGGTTGGAACTCTTAAATCACGTAAATTGATATCTGAAACACGCATAACCCATGGAAGCCCTTTTTCATTTTCTTGGCTGGCCATGTTAGAATATAATGAATAAATTTTTAACTCCTATCAATATCCTAACTGTGATCTTAACTCCTAATGATATTCTCATGACCTTGAATTTAAGTTTCAATCCTGGTGACCATGATATACTTTGTGATAATAATGACTATTATGCCAGTAATTAGGTATATATTGCTTTAATGATTTCTAATATTCATTGAACAGGGCCTCACGAATATCCAACAAAAATTGAAATCCCAAAGGTAACTGTACTAGCCATCAAGAAAATATATTTCCAAAAACTGAAAATTTCAATGATGTTAATTTAGATCATAAATGGTGACAATATATTAACCATTGAAATGCATGGGAGGGAGTAATTTACATCATTTCAGCGGCTAGCTGGATGGATTATTGGGGAGACTGATGAGTTAGTGCATCACCTTGACGGCATCAATGGTGGGGCACAAGTACTGGAGCATATTGAAAAAGACAGAACTAATAAGTAATTAAATATATCCTGAAGCCCAATAATTTCAGATATTTGGATATATAGGCATCCATCAAGTTTGGAGGCGAGGAAGGAAGATAAAAAAGAGTGGATCGAATGGTCACAATTGTGTTAGCACTGTTAGGGTCCTAACCTTGAAAGATCCACATAAAGGGTCCTCCTGTTTCGCGTACGTGTTTCATGTCAAGTCATAGTGATCTCATCATTCCAAAGCGCCTGGTTCGGACCGGATCCCCGGCAATTTCCAAAAATTGCCGGGTTGGTTTTTTTCAAAATCTAAGCCATTGATGAATCTAATGGCTTAGAACATGCCACTTTCAAAAATAATAATAAATAATAAAAAAAATAAAGTTAAAAAAAAGGAAAGAGAAGGAGTGGGGGTGACTGCCGAGCCACTCATTTGTGGGGTGCTACCGGTAGCCACCCCAGAGGTTGCCCGCAGCCACCCGACCTCCGGCCCACTAGGTCGGATCCGATTCTGGGGTGGCTCGCGGCCACCCCGGATTCGAACCCGCCTCCTCTGGGTGGCCGTGGGCCACCCAAAGGAGGCCGGGGTGCCGCGAGCCACCTCAGAGGTGGCCGGCGACCACATCTGGAGCGGCTCGCGGCCACCCCGGATCCGGATGAAGAGGATCCGGCCTCCTCTGGGATGGCCCGGATCCGCTTTTGGGGTGGCCGGCGGCCATCCCAGAGGAGGCCGGGTGGCCGCGAGCCACCTGATCCTCTTCATCCGAATCCGGGGTGGCCGCGAGCCGCCCCAGATGTGGTCGCTAGCCACCTCTGAGGTGGCTCGCGGCCCCCCAGAAGCGGATCCGGCCTAGCGGGCCGGAGGTCGGGTGGCCGGCGGCCACCTCTGGGGTGGCTACCGGTAGCCACCCCACAAAGGGGTGGCCCGGCAGCCACCCCCACTCCTTCTCTTTCCTTTTTTTTTAACTTTTATTTTTTTCTATTATTTTAGTATTATTTTTTGAAAAGTGGCATGTTCTAAGCCATTAGATTCATCTAATGGCTTAGATTTTGAAAAAAACCAACCCGGCAATTTTTAGGAAATTGCCGGGGATCCGGATCTGCCTGGTTCTGACTTGTGGTATATAGTTACCGCTATCAATGCTTGTATTATTAATGAGAAATGATAGAAATGACTGATTTTGTCTTTGACGAAAGATCTGCTATGCGACAACAAACTGAAAAAAGAGAGGAGAGGGAACAACACCAGTATATACATCTAAGCACACAACATTCAACTTCACAGCTTGTAAATTAATTAAGAACTAGTTTTTAGAGGTACTTCAATTGTTTCTTGCGTGCTTGAAAGATCGAGGCTCGAGCAGCTTAAGTTTCAATCATTTGCCTCAGTTGTTTATATATATATATATATACACGCACAAAATGCGCACACATTTATCAGTATATATGTACATGGGTGTCTGTGTTTAACATACCTTTGGATAAAAACTAGGAAGCAGTATGATCTGTATGTAACATGTTGTGTTTCAATTCCCCGCTTATTTTCATCGTTTATGACAAGGTTTTTTGGTGTCTTCGTAGTGCAAACGGCCGGCCAACATGAATATGCTTTGGCTTCTGGTACTGATTTTCTGCTATGGGATTTTCATTGCCACTGGTACGGGTGTCCGTGTTTCTACAAGACCGAATGTTGTTAACATTGGCGCTATCTTCTCTTTCAATTCTTCCATTGGGAAAGTGGCAAAAGTTGCAATAGAAGCTGCAGTCGAAGATGTGAATTCAAGTCCATCGGTTCTAAAAGGAACTCAATTGAAACTTGCCATGCAGGATACAAAACAATCTAGCGGCTTTCTTGGAATCCTTGAAGGTACATCCTGATCTGAAACGTACATCTCTTGTTAATTTGTTCATTCACAATTTTCTCGATCATTAATTGCTTCCTTAATTTACACAAGTCATAGTACAGATTATACTTTTCATTCTTCTTTAATTAACAGCTTTGCGGTTTATGGAGAATGATACTGTGGCCATAGTTGGTCCCCAAGAATCAGTTATGGCCCATGTAATTTCACATATTGCGAATGAGCTCCAAGTCCCTCTATTATCCTTTGCTGCAATAGATCCTACCTTAAATTCACTCCAATTCCCTTACTTTGTAAAGACAACGCAAAGTGACCTCTTTCAAATGTCTGCCATAGCAGAAATCGTAAGCTACTACGAATGGCGAGATGTAATAGTAATCTATATTGACGATGATCATGGGAGAAATGGGGTTGCTGCATTAGGTGACAAACTCGCCGAAAAACATTGTAAAATCTCATACAGAGCACCTATGAGCCCCAAACTAGGCCGGAATGTAATCTCTGATACACTACTTAAGGTGGCATTGATAGAGTCTCGGGTTATTATCCTCCACATATATGCTACATGGGGTCTAGAGGTAGTTGATGTGGCACGAAACATGGGAATGATGGGAAGTGGATATGTGTGGATAGCTACTGATTGGCTCTCTACTATACTCGACACAGAATCTTCCCTCCTTCCAGTGGCAATGGATAGTATTCAAGGGGTTCTTACCTTGCGCATGCACACTCCGGAATCAGAACTCAAAAGGAAATTTGTTTCAAGATGGAGCAACTTGACAACTGGGGTTTTTGGACTAAATACATACCCTTGCGCATGCACACTCCAGAATCGGAACTCAAAAGGAAATTTGTTTCAAGATGGAGCAACTTGACAACTGGGGTTTTTGGACTAAATACTTATGGTTTGTATGCCTACGACACTGTTTGGCTACTTGCTCATGCACTTGATGCTTTTTTAAATAAGGGGGGAAGTATTTCATTTTCAAATGATTCAAGTTTAACTGAGTTTCACGGAGGGAATTTGCATTTTGATACTATGAGCATCTTTGATGGCGGAAACAAGTTGCTTACAAGCATTTTAGAGGTGAATATAAGTGATGTAACTGGCCCAATCAAGTTTACTTCAGATGGGAACCTTATTGGAACTACATATGAAGTCATCAATGTCATTGGCACTGCAGGGATGAGGAGAATCGGTTATTGGTCCAATTCTTTCGGCTTGTCAATTATGCCTCCAGAAGAACAAATAAATCGTTCCCATTCAAATAATTTGTATGGTGTCATCTAGTCGAGACAAACAACTGAAAAGCCTCGTGGGTGGGTATTCTCAAGCAACGGAAGGCAATTGCGAGTTGGAGTCCCAGTTCGAATTAGTTTTCGTGAATTTGCTTCCCGAGTAGAGGGCTCTGATGTCTTTCATGGTTATTGCATTGATGTATTTAATGCTGCACTGGCATTATTACCATATGCAGTCCCATATAAGTTCATTCCATTTGGAGATGGACATATAGTTCCGATATACACAGATCTTTTGCAGAAGATCCAACAAATGTAAGTTAATGTGATTTGAGCAGTGTTTTGTATTTCGAGTTGTTTGATAATGTCTTTCTATAACCTTAACTATGTACGTAATATATGCTTTATATTCCTAATTCACTGGATTTCCACTCCATATAGGAATTCGATGCTGTGGTTGGTGACATTACAATTACCACCAACTGGACAAAGATGGTGGATTTTACTCAGCCATATATCGAATCCGGGCTCGTCGTAGTGGCCCCATTTCGAAAGCTCAACTCTAGTGCTTGGGCGTTTCTGAGACCATTTACTCCAATGATGTGGTGTGCACAGGTTTATTTTTTCTTGCTGTGGGAGTAGTTGTTTGGATTTTGGAGCGCAGGACAAATGATGATTTTCGGGGTCCTCCTAGAAAACAGTTTGCCACCATTGTTTGGTGAGTCTCTTAGAATATTTTAAATTAAAATATTCATTAGGGTTAAATATATTTTAGTCCCTTGAATTATCGACTATTTTCAAAAAAAGCCCTACAAACTGATAGGTGTGACACTTGGATACATCAAACTACCATTTGTTGCAATTAAGCCACTTTTATGTCATTCTTCTCAAAATACTCCTATTTTCTTAAAACAAATTAAAAAAAAAAACTAAACAAACGAAATTTTGATTTTAGTTCTTAATTAAATTTTTAATTTTTTTAAAAACAAAATGTGAGTATTTTTGGAAGAATGACAGAAAAGTGGCTTAATTGCAACAAAATTATAGTTTGATATATCTAAGTGTCACACTTGTTAATTAGTGGGGCTTTTTAAAAAATGATTGTTAGTTGAGGGGGCTTAAGTGTATTTAACCCCATTTATTAAATGATTGAATTTACAATTTTAAATTTTTAGGATAAGTGTCAATTTAACATCTTAACTGCCTTTTCAGGGAGTTTAGAAAGTTAACATAAGTACTAACTTTTACGCCTACCTACTATGATGCAAAATGGGCCACTTCCAAACTTCAATTGATAGCTCTTCATAGATTGTTAAATCTTGATCTAATTAAGTCCCTTAATTGCTAATTTTGTGCTTTAATCACTTTGCAGGTTTAGCTTTTCAACTTTGTTTACTGCTCATAGTAAGTAAAATGCACTAGCTTAAGTCTTCATTAGCTATTTCTCAGAGGCACAAAACGTACGTCTTATATGCAGCTTATTTCCTTCTTTTATGCAGAAGAAAAGATTGACAGCGCTCTTGGTCGCTTTGTACTTCTAATATGGCTTTTTGTAGTTCTAATACTCAATTCGAGTTACACTGCAAGTTTGACCTCGATCCTCACGGTCGAAAAGCTTTCTTACTCTATCAAAGGGATTGAAAGTTTAATCATAAGTGATGATCCCGTTGGTTACCAACGTGGTTCATTCACTGAAAATTATTTAATGGAAGAGCTCAACATACATATGTCTAGACTTGTTCCTCATGACTCAGTAGAAGAATTTGAGAAAGCCTTGAACGATGGCCCCAACAAGGGTGGCGTTGCTGCAGTGGTTGACAAGCGAGCATACATGGAGCTCTTCCTCTCCAGCAGATGTGAATTTGGTATAGTGGGTCAAGAGTTCATCAAAATGGGATGGGGTTTTGTAAGTATCATGTGTATCAAACATGTCATAATATCAAATCAATTCTTCTCAAATTTTTTTTTTTCATACTTTAATTTTGATTGATTAATTAGGCTTTTCCAAGGGAGTCAGCCCTAGCAGTTGACATGTCAACTGCTATCTTAAAGCTGTCAGAGAGCGGAAAATTACAAAAGATTCATGACAAGTGGCTTTCAAGACAGGCTTACAGTGCAGAAGGTTCAAAGCAAGAAGTAGACCGCCTTCCTCTGAAAAGTTTTTGGGGGCTCTTTTTACTGTGTGGCTTAGCTTGCTTTGTTGCTCTCATTTTCTATCTCATTAAGATGGTTCACCAATACATGCGACATTCTAACCGGAGCTCGCAATCAGCACCTATAGGTCCTATACAATCATTTTTGTCATTTGTTCAAGAAGAGGAAAAAGATGTTCATAAAATAGAAGAGCCAGAAAATAGCGGAGCCAATAGAAAGCGAAGGAAGAGGGTATCAAATGGAAGAGTCCATAAAAATGAATCTATAAACGTTTCTAGTGTTGGTACGTGTTTATATTGGCAATGAAGCATAGGATCCCTCCATCTTGTAATATTTAGGGAGCTTGAATTTCACATGCATTTGTACAATTTAAGAAAGGAAGTTGTAAGACCATCCTGCTTTGAATAGCTTAAGATGTGAGATAATAAATATGTATAAAGAAACATATATCAAATTTAATAAATTTTCCTACTTCCCAATTTATAAAAGAAAACATATATCAATTTAGTAAACCATACACGGATTCAGAGAAAACTTTGTCCCTTAAATAGCATCTTCCCAGGCTGATTGTCTCTGTTCTTCCATAATTTCCAGCCATCTCTCAAACTCGCAGACTCTCTTTAATTTCCCCATCCCCTTGCTTAAATTTCCATTTTACCTCACTCATTCCAAAGGTGCAACATCCCTCTATTCTTATGTCATGCCTATTGGCTTTGATAACTTCTCCCATGGGGAGTTTTGATGTAGTGATTAGTTTTATGCGTCACATCACATAATCAATTAGTTTGTATATGTAATTACTTATAAGGCGTTTAGTATGCGAAATGACTCTTCTATTAGAAAAATAAATAGTTATTCTTATGAACATAAGAATATGGAATGAAATATCTATTCATATTACCTAGTGTAGTAACAACGCATGTTCTCATTGGAATTAAACCAAATAGCTATTCTTGTTTTTTTTGTTTTTTTGAAAAAAACAAATCAAGGCTCCGTATGGTTAAGAAGGCGGAAACTCTGGTTTTATGGGAATACAATAGTTTCTTTCTATGATAAGAACATTACTTTTTTATCTAGCAAGAAAAGGAATTCAAAGTCTATAAGAATATGTATTTGTGTAAAAGTAGGTCCAGAAGGTGGGTATATTTAGGCTTCATTGCCACTATCAAGACTTATATTTGAAGATGATAAATCCAAATGTTTTCTCTTATACCTGTCGGTTGATTTGTCTTCACCTACACTTTTGTTTGAGTTCCTCTCCATTTGCCTTCTCTTGGAGCGGCTTTTAACATCCTCTTCCTTTTCGTCAGCAAAACTAAGAAATGTCCGAAGCCGTTTAGACCCTGAGCTTGAACTAGTAGGCTCAAGTTCCTCTGGATAGTGCCTGCTGAACTGGCGCATCATCAGAATGAAATATACACAGAGAGCAAGCAAGGAAGCAGTCCCACATATGGCAAAAAGGCCCCAGAAGCTCTTAAGCTGAAGGCGATCCACTTCAAACTTTGTGCCCTGTTTAGTGCATGCACTTCTCATAAGCCATTTGTCATGGATTCTCTGAAGGTCTCCGCTCTCTGAAAGTCTTAAAATGGCAATTGACATGTCAACTGCTAAAGGTGAGTCCCGTGGAAAGGCCTGATGAGAAATTAAGAATAAAAACCAAGTTGTTATAAGACAATCACTACGAGAAAATGATGATCTAATTAATAAAACACTTTATTACTATTTTAGACTCCAGAGCCATTAAATTTCATTCCTTCACTAAAAATAGGTATGTTGGACTACTGTAGAAGATTTGATATGACAAACCCTCTTATGGTTGGCGCCGATCGCAACCACCGCGTGGGGTGATCGTGACCACCAAATCTGGTGGTCGTTACAACGAAATCTCGCTTTGTGGGGGGGGGTGGGGGGGGCTGGGGTGGGTGTTAAAACTAAGTAGTACAGGTCAGTATAAACTTACAAATCCCCACCCGGCTTTGGTGAACTGTTGACCTACAATGCTGAATTCACATCGGGTTGAGAGGAAGAGGTCTACATATGCACGCTCATCAACAATTGCGGCAACACCACCCCTGTGGGGGCCGTCTTTTAAGGCTTTAGTAAAATCTTCTGGCGAGTTAAAAGGAAAAAGCCTGGACTCACGAATGCCGAGTTGCTCAACTAAATAATTTCGGGCATATGAACCTTGCTGGTAGCCAATGGGATCGTTGTTGTTCATTAAAGTTTCAATGCCTTTAATGGGAGAAGAAAGCTGCTCTACTGTCAGGATTGAGGTCAAACTTGCAGTGTAGCTTGAGTTGATTATAAGAACGACAAATAACCAAATTATTAGCACTAGGCGACCAAGAGTGCTGACTGTATTTTCCCCTTCAAAAAACAGCAGAGGTGTAACTTGATAAGTAAACAAAAGCTGCCGCTATTGCCTATTGCTATTAGAAAGTACAACTAAATTAGAGCCAATCTACTTACTATGGGAGAAGAACAAGGTTGAAAAGCTAAACCTGCAAAATTAATCAAAGCACAAATGTGAGTAATCTGCGGATTAGAGTTGGACTAAGAATGTGCAATCTAGACATGACCAGTTCACCAAATAGAATTATGACAGAAAGAAGAAAAATCCCAATACAAGACTGCAGTCTTTATGCAATTTTCAGTTACACTAGTGTTTTGTACTTTTCTCATCATAAATAGAAGCTTTACCCATTGACAATTCCTAACAAATTACTATTTCACATCTATGAAAACTCTGATCTCTATAGCAAAGGAGAGTAAGGGGGAGTTTTCTGCTTTCCCTGAATCAGATAGATAAAAGTCATCTGCATTGTCATGATCTCATATCAACAAAGAAGAATGGAAAGGATAACTTCTAAGCAGATTATTAATTGTTGAGATGTTTACACATATCTTGATGGATTTGCGCTAACCAAAGAGTAATAAAAAGTTGTCAAATGATGTAATATTCCCTCACCATAGAACAGTGACAACTTGTTTTTTGGGGGGACCCCGGAATTCATCATTTGTTCTATGCTCCAAAATCCAAACAACTGCTCCCACAGCGAGAAAAAAGATAGCTGTGACAGACCACATCCATGGAGTGAATGGCCTTAAAAATGCCCAAGCACTAGAATTTAACTTCCAAACTGGGGCCACTACTACTAGACCAGACTCAATATATGGTTGTGTAAAATCCACTATTCTCGTTCGGTTGGTGATGATTGCGATGTCCCCTATTGCTGCATCATAGACCTATATGGAAGAAGAAAACCAGAGAATCAGAAAATCAATACAACTTCACAAAGTTGTATACAAAATTTTGTTTTCTACTACTTACACCCGTTGTGATCAGCTGCACAAGGTCAGTGCCACTTGGGTTATTACGGCCATCACCAAATGGAAATAATTTATATGGGACGGCATATGGCAACAAGCTCACTGCAGCAGTAAATACATCAATGCAGTACCCTTTGAACATGTCAGCACCGTCTACTTGTGAGACCATTTCACGAAAGCTAATTCTTTTTGGGACTCCAATTCTCAATTGCCTTCCGTTATTTGGGAAAACCCACCCACGAGGTGGTTGTGTTGTTTGTCCAGGCCAAATTACGGTATTTAGCCTTTGATTGGCATGGGAACGATTAGGTGGGTTTGTGTAAAGCATTTCTGGAGGCAAGAGTGAAAACCCAGAATAATTAGACCAATAACCGATCCTCCTAAACCCTGTGCCAATGACATTGATGACTTCAAATGCAGGATAGATTAAGTCCCTATCCAAAGTATAATTGATTGGTCCTGTTACACCAGTCATATTCACCTGCAAAATGCTCTTAAGCAGTAAGTTCCCTCCGTCAAAGATGTTCATGGCATCAAGATTCAAGCCCCCTCCCTGTACGGTAGCTAATCTCGAATCATTTGAGAATGAGATAGTGCCTCCCTGATTCAAAAATGCATCGATTGCATGAGCAAGCAGCCAAACAGTGTCATAGGCATATAGACCGTAAGTACTTAGTCCAAAAGTGCCATTAGCACTCTTTCCACGAGTTAAGTTGCTCCACCTAGAAACAAATTCTCTTTTGAGTTTTGAATCTGGCGTGTACATACGCAATGTAATAACTCCTTCAAAGTCATCCATTCCATCTGACGCAAGAGGAGAAACAGTATCTAGTATGGTAGAGAGCCAATTAGTAGCAATCCACACATACCCAGTTCCCATCATACCAAGAAACTTTGCAACATTAAGAACCAATGGACCCTGACCGGCATAAGTGTGAAGAACAATAATCCGAGACTCGGTTAAAGCAACCTTAACCAGTAGATCGGTGATGTTATCCCGTGTGGGATCTGGGGGCATAGGTGCTTTGTATGAGATCTTACAACGTATCTTAGCAAGCTTATCCCCTAATGCAGCAATCCCATTTCTGCCCTGGTCATCGTCAGTATAGATTGCAATTACCTCTTTCCATCCATAGTAGTCCACAAATTCTGCTATTGCAGCCATCTGAAATAGATCACTATGGGAAGTTCTAACAAAGAAAGGAAACTGAAGGGGAGACAGGGTGGCGTCTGTTGCTGAAAATGACAGTAGAGGAACTTGGAGCTCATTAGCAATGTGAGATATTACATGAGCTGTTACTGAAAGTTGGGGACCAATTATTGCTACGGTGTCTTTCTCCATGAACTTCAAGGCTGTTATGACAAATTAAAGACAGAGAGGTTATAAACCATTTGTGATTCTAGTTCTAGGTAACCTACCTTAAGAGAGATATCACAAAGAACTTACCCTCAACAATGCCCAGGAATCCGCTGTAATTGGAGTCCTGCAACATAAGGTTTATCTTAGTTCCAGCGAGAACAGCTGGATCAGAATTCACATCTTCAACTGCAGCTTCCATTGCGACTTTTGCAACTCTGCCAATGATAGACGTGTAAGAGAAAACAGCCCCTATATTTACAGTATCAGGTCTTGTAGAAACATTTGTAACAACCCCATATGAGGAAATCCCATGGCAGAAAACCATTGACACCAGAAGCAACAGTATATTCATGGTAAATTGCCTGATCACAAACCCCTAATTCTCATGCACCTTTCTCTGCAAACAACAGAAAACTACATCATCAAGAAATGAGACTCCCAATTGGAAACTCTAATAAGCAGATATATAAGATTTAAGAAACACCTAAAAGTATGTATAAGCAGAAACGTATGAATGAATTACTTAAGAACATAAAGCAAGGACTAGCAATAAACAATGTGCAGATCACTCAAGCTCAAAACCAAGTGTGTTTCTGCTCAATAGCCAAAACCCAAAAAGACCTCAGAAAAGCAACAAAACAAATCTAACCAGGCAAGCGCGAAAAAGGTTAGTTTGAAGGGGAAAATCTACGGGTAAAAAGCAACCTTCTATCCAACAGATTGAAAAGCCACAGGAAGGAGATAATTGTGGGATTACAAAAAGTGCTGATTTTACAGAAAGGGCATCAGAGCAATCTCGAGAGAAGTTTAGAATCCAGAGGTGAAGGAAAAAGATTTGACTTACACAGTAGCATAGTTAGCCGCCATTCTTCACTCGCAGCTGAAACCCAGTACAAGAAGACCGTTAAGACTGTTTAGATTCTTTAGAACCCCGGTGTTTTTTGAGGAAAAGAAAAAGGAACTCAAGAGACAAGCAATATCTGATGATATGCAGAAATTAATGAGGTGGGATTTTTGGTATATACAAGTGTAACAGTGGAATTGGCCGTGTTGCAACTGTCATGCATTAGCCATTAAGAATGTGTGGTGAAGATAAATTCTTGAAATTATTTATTACTCATGTAGACGTATATACGACGTACGTGCTGAAAGATACATCATACATAAGAGACAAGAGACAAGAGACAAGAGACAAGAGAAAGAGACACCATTGGTCCTGACTCGTGGTGAGGTACTGAGGTTAGTGTTACATGACCTGGAAGAGGACACATGGAATTAAATCATTCATTTCCAATACTGCGCGCTTTGGTGGTGGTCCTCTTCTGGCCTCTCTCTATTCACAAGAGGAGCATAATTTCTATGTGGCTGAAAAGATAAAAAGAAAAGGTGCACTGCTATGGACACTAACTGAAAGCCATGATGCTCTCTGTGGAAATTTTGCTACACCATTTTGGGAATACTGTTCTTCGTTTTTCAGATGAATGATGAAACGATAAATGAGTGAGTAAATGCAGTACTATACTTTTATTTCATTTTTATTCTAAATAAAGTTTCAATGGGAATAAGGATGTTCGCAGCCCAAATGCTCTGAATTGCAAATAGCGAGCACTTTCAAGGCCCACTTGTTCTTAACGGTCCGGAATGCAGAGCCCACATGTAACTCATCACTTTTGTGAGATTGCTCCAATTGGGTTCAATTTAAAAAGCCAATTTAATCAACTTCATTTATTTACTTTCTTTTATTAATTAATTATTAAGTCTTAAAAAAAAAAAAAGAGACAAACGAGCCCTTGACTGTTTAGGCAAAGTTGTGGAAAGCGCAGAGACCAATTTTATAAAATGGACTAGCCCGATGAAGGGTGTCTATGTACAACGAAAAAAGTATGTTGGACCCCCTGCCTAAAAGATGCAGAAAGAATGTTATAGCCCGACCAGAGCTTTTATTATTGTTTAAATATTAGAAATTAAGAGAGGTCTGAACCAGATAAAGTGGTGAAACTTCATGCCTTTATGAGATTCTTTTTGACATTCCAAACTCAGATTTGATAGTAACCATACCAGAGAAAAAGAAAAAAGACATCGGATGTCTTGGCCTCTTGGGTTTCGTAAAACCCAACCAGAATGTTTGCTCTAGCCAACCGATTCCTTGGGGAAGAAAAGGGGAAGTAGAGTCATTGTGCATATTTTAAAACAACTAGTGTCCGTTGTAAAGCTTTAATATTTATCGGCGCTTTACCAAAGCACCGATAAATATTTCGCTGCTTTGTCGAAATGACGATAAATAAGGGTAAAACGACTAATCGGTTACGGCGTTTTTCATAGCCCTTTCTGTGTGTTGGATTATATTAGTATATATATTTTTCCTTCTCCTACATGGACATTTCACCTTGAGTTTGATGGAAAATATTAGATTATATTAATATGAGTAACGATTGGCATCAGCCCAAGCTGATGCTACAGTGCATCAGCCTGGACTAAATCAGAGGAGAAAAAAAAAAAAAAAAAACTGTTTATGAGGCCCATAAACAGTGAAATCACTGTTCATGTGCCTGGGCTGATGCACTGTTGCATCAGCCCAGGCTGTCGTTTAGAATTACCCTATTAATATATATATTGTTTTTTGTCTTACATAGATTATTGATAAATATAGTTTTATTGTATTCTTATATAAATAGATTCTTCATGTCTAATATTACGTGTGATTTAATATACAATCTTATTCTCAACACTGAGTATATAATAATTTTGGAAGTGTGATAATTAAGTGGCTTTTTATTGATAGTCTTTTGTAAAACATGTTAAATTTTACTACAATAAAAGAATTAAAATTATTTATTTTATAAATGGGTATTTCAAATAATTATGAACAAATTCCTTCTTTGTTAAAACTTAAGATTTAGATTATTTATTGCTATCCAAAATTTTGAAGTTTATGGAATGGAGAAATGGACACAGTCTTGATCGAGCGAACTAGTCGTTTGAGTCAATCAATCTGTTGGAGGGTGATTAAAAGTTAATTAAGGTGGCTATTAAGTGGGATAGGACGGTTATGACTTGTGACCGTCAGATCAAATCAATTTGGACGGTAATGCTATGAGAGTACAAATAAAATATTAATATCTTAATAGTCTAGTTTAACATTAATCAATCTATAGTAAGCTTCACCTTAGGCTGTCAAAACATTCCTACATAGACGACGTGCATTTTCTTAACGTATTTATAGTATGTCATAAACCAGTAGGACTATATAGAAGATAAAAGCATTTATACATCTTCATATCCTTGTAGATACGAATTATTGCACTTATGGAAACTTGTAACCTAACTAAATTAAGCTCAAAGAAACTTGTAACTAACTAGGCTTCATAGTTAGTAGCAACGGTAACATTCCAACTGTTTCGGGGTTCATCTTCATGCACTCTTCCATCTGAGACCCTCTCCCTCTGCCTTCTCATGGACCCCTTCTTTCCTTCTTCCTCCACTTTAATAACATCCTTTTCCTTTTCTTTAACAAATGAAAGAAAAGATTCGATCCGTACACGTGAAGATTGCAAGGTGTCATTGGAGTGCCTCATGTACTGGCGCACCATCTTAATGAGATAGAAAATGAGAGCTAGAAAGCAAGCAGAGCCACATAGTAAAAAGAGGCCCCAAAAACTTGTAAGTGGAAGGCGGTCTACATCTTCCTTCGCACCTTCTGAGCTGCAAGCACTTCTCTTAAGCCATTTGTCATGGAGCTTTTGTAGATCCCCATTCTCTGACAGTCTTAGGATGGCAGTTGACATGTCAATTGCTAGTGGCGAGTCCCGTGGAAAGGCCTAATCAATTAATGAGAAACATTATCATCATTAAGTTGATAAGTACTAGATAAGACATAATCAACCTATTAAACATAATGACATGTGTGAAACAATACTTACAAAACCCCACCCCATTTTGGTGAATTCTTGTCCGACAATACCAAATTCACATCTAGTGGAGAGAAAGAGCTCCATATATGCACGCTCGTCAACCACTGCAGCAACACCACCCTTACTCGGACCATCCTTCAAAGCTCTCTCATAATCTTTTGGCGATTCAAGGGGAACAAGTCTGTTTCTATGTATGTTGAGCTCGTTGGTTAAATAATTTTCAGCAAAAGAACCACGTGGGAAACCAATGGGATCGTTGCTTGTAATCAAACTTTCAATCCCTTTGACGGGGGAAGAAAGTTGTTCCACTGTAAGGATTGACGTCAAACTTGCAGTGTAACTCGAATTTAGTATTAGAACTACAAAAAGCCATATGATAAGCACTAAGCGACCAAGGGTGCTCACAATCTTCTCTCCTGCATAAAACAGGAAAACGGGCAATTGAGTAATTCCGATACCATATAAGAAGCTTTGTACATATGGGAAACAACTAGTAACGACTAATTCGCTAGAGCATTTTACTTACTATAAGAGAAAAACAAAGTTGAAAAGCTAAACCTGCAAAGTGAAGCACAAAAGTTAGCAATTAGGGGATTATATATGTTCTGCTTAATTTTCCAGATTTGAGGAACAAGATCTTCCCCAGAGTTAGTAGTAGTATTGTTGTAATATGACCAATTTTGAACGTTTTGTATTTTAAATTATTTGTTAATGTTTTTGTTTAGAAGAAATAACTCACCATAAGATGGTGACACATTGTTTTCTAGGAGGGCCCTGGAAATCGTCATTTGTTCTGCGCTCCAAAATCCAAATAACTACTCCCACAACAAGGAAAGATATACCTGTAACACACCACATCATTGGAGTAAATGGTCTCAGAAAGGCCCAAGCACTGGAATTCAACTTCCAAACTGGCGCCACTACAACAAGTCCGGACTCGATATATGGCTGCGTGAAATCCACCATCTTTGTCCGGCTGGTGGTAATTGTAATGTCACCAACCACAGCATCAAATTCCTACATGGAAGAGGAAAACCAGTGGCTTAATTAGGAGTAAAAATCATGTTTTTTTTTTTAGAAAAATGATGTAATTCATACTTACACTCGTTGTGATCATGTGCAAAAGATCATTGGTTACTGGATTGCTATGTCCATTCCCAAATGTAATAAACTTATATGGGACTGCATATGGCAATTGTTCCTTTGCAGCATTAAAAACATCAATACAATATCCAACATAGTTATCAGAGCCTTCTATATGTGAGACAAATTCATGATAGCTTATTCGATTGGGGACTCCAACTCGTAGTTGCTTTCCGTTGCTTGTGAATACCCACCCACGAGGCTTTTGACTGGTTTGTCCCGGCCAGATTACACCATATAGTTGTTGATTTGAAGACCTGTTTATTTGTGCATTGAAATTTTCTGGAGGAGCCACTGATAAGCCGGAAGCATTGGACCAATAACCAATTGTCCTAACCCCCGTACCAATGACATTTATTACTTCATATGCAGGACCATTGAGTTCCCCATCAGAAGTGAAATTCATTGGGCCAGTTAAACCAATCATATTTACCTGTAAAATGTTGTTAAGCAACGCCTTGCCTCCATCAAAGATGCTCATGGAATCAAACTGCAAGTTCCCTCCTTGAAAGTCAGTCAAACTCGAATCATTTGAAAATGAAATATTGTTTCCTCTCTGATTTAAAAATGCGTCAAGTGCATGAGCGAGAAGCCAAACAGTGTCATAGGCGTATAGACCATACGTATTTAGTCTAGATAGGCTGTCATTTGTCTTTGCAGTAGCCAAGTTGCTCCATCTAGAAACAAATTTCCTTTTGAGTTCTGATTCTGGAGTGTGCATGCGCAAGGTAAGAACCCCTTGAATACTATCCATTGCCGTCGGAGGGAGGGAAGATTCTGTGTCGAGTACTGTAGAGAGCCAATCAGTAGCTATCCACACATATCCATTTCCCATCATCCCCATGGTTCGTGCCACATCAACTACATCTAGACCCCAGGCAGAATATATGTGGAGGATAATAACCCGAGAATCCATCATAGCCACCTTAAACAATGTTTCGGAGATGTCATCCCGTACTACTTTGGGCCTCATAGGTGCTTTGTATGAGATTTTACAGCGTTTTTCGGCGAGCTTGTCACCTAATGCAGCAACCCCATTTCTGCCATGATCGTCATCAATATAGATTGCTATTACATCTCGCCATTCGTAGAAGCCTACGATTTCTGCTACAGCAGCCATCTGAAAGAGGTCACTTTGCGTTGTCCTAACAAAGTAAGGGAATTGAAGCGAATTCAAGGTAGGGTCTGTTGCTGCAAATGATAATAGAGGGACTTGGAGCTCGTTCGCAATATGTGAAATTACATGGGCCATAACTGAGTGTTGGGGACCAATTATGGCCACTGTATCATTCTCCATAAACCGCAAAGCTGTAAAATTAAGAACATGTAATATTTAATTAGAAAAAAAAAGAAGAAAGAACATGCAATATTTAATGAAAGTGTAATCTCTATGAGATTTTATGACTAATTGGCAAGAGGAAACATTGAAAAAATTGTGAATGAACAAACAAAAGATGCTTCAAATTAAGGATGTACCCTCAACGATTCCCAGAAATCCGCTGGATAATTTTGTATCCTGCATGGAAATGTTCAGCTTAGTTCCATTTAGAACCCCTGGATTGGAATTCACATCGTCCACTGCAGTTTTTATTGCAAGTTTTGCAACTTTCCCAATGGAAGAATTGAAAGACAACATAGCACCAATGTTAACAACAACGGGTCTAGTAGAAGCACCAGTACCAGTACTGCTAATAAAGTGCCCGTTGTAGAAAATCATTACCAGAAGCCAAAACATGATATGCATGGTGGATTCACTGCAAAGAAAGCAAACCGACACTCATAAACGTTAAAGATTATCAAGGAAACTTCACATACAGACACTGCAGCCTACCAAAATGTATGAAGAAAGAGACACACGGGAACATATAAACATGCACGCATACGATACAAGATGTGTTTATGTATGTCTTTATGAGGACATGAAGCAAAATAATTGAAACATAAGTTGCTGTCGTAAGATTAACATGTCGCAAGATGGTTGCAAGTACCTCTTTAAAACCTGTTCTTTTGATCAATCTGAGAAATTGAAATGTTGTATGTTTAGATGCAATATGCATGCATATATATATTGCCAAAGCCAAAGGCCCAAAGGCAATACAACGACCATGCCATGATAGCGCGCGTTGACTAGAACAAGTCCAAACCACGCGTTGTGCTTATGAAACACGGGAAAACAAGATCTACCCATTAATCTAAATGAGATCAGTACTCTCAAGTAGAAGTTTCCAAGTAAAAAACAAAGTTCATTTTTAGAAGATGCAAAATAATAACCTAATGGATAAATCCAAAAAAGTAGGATAATTACTTGCGGAGCTTAATTAGTTGGGAAGCACGTCTCAGAAACGGTGGTCATGATAATTAATTGAAGACCACAGCTCATGATGAAATGAACGGTGCCATATAGTCGCGAGAACAATAATCAATCATGCTAAGAATGAAAACTATAATTGTTTGGAAGTAAGAGCAAGCAATATACTTCCTCGATTATGCAAAGAGATTGTAGTTTAGATGAGCACATGCGTGCACTCACCTGTTTTGCCCTTAGGCCTTTATGCCACATGTGCATGGCTTAGCCCATGTCTCTCGGATACCTAAACTAGTAAATGTCTTGATTTTTTTTTTTTTTTTTTTTTTAATATCTATATATACCATATTTCTATTTCACAATAATTCTATAATGCTCACATAGTTACATCAGCAATATGATATAGTTGTGAGATAAAAATGCAGTTTTTAGAATTACTTTTTTTTTTTTTGAAAAATGCAAAAACTAAATTTTTATTCCATAATTATCCTACAATATTGATGTGCATGTTCCAATCATCCCTTAGATTTTTTTTTTCTTTTTAACAAAGATTGTTCCGATAGTTGATTGGCATTACCACATCAATAAATTAAGTGGGGTACTTGTACAATAAAAGAGTAGTTTCTAACATTTATCTTTTAACAATAATTTATTTAAGAGTTGGTTAGAACTACTACATTAACATTATAAAATAGTTAAAGAATAAAAATATAGTTTGTATTTGCTTAATGCTCCATTCAAGTTGTCCTCATACTAGGGCGTCGATTGATCGATCAGAATTATAGGCAAGAATGTCATTCATTTCCATCATTGGGAATTCCACTATTTAATTAGTGGATCAAGTCCAAGGAATATTGGAACTCATAATGGCCGATTGATATAGTCTTAGCACTTGATAACCATTATATCAAATGGACTTGCCACTTCTAAATTGGTGGAAGTAGTACTGCTGCCGAATTTTATCCTCTTGACTTCTCTTTTTGGGTGATCAAAGCTCACTTTTAAGGTCAAGTTCATCTCCTAATCACGGAATATATGCCATATGAGGCATATCATATCACTGAGCATTCCATGTCATCCATGTGGATTAGACTTGTCCAATTTGTTCATATATAACGTCGTATCTCAAAAGGGTGATTTGGCTAGACATTTAGGTAAAATTTTCTAACAAAATCAGGTATGAGTTCATGTGACAGTACTAATTATCACACGAGTTACTAACCATTTAAATTTTACCTGTCAATATATATTTTGTTACTTAATTTTTTTTCTATCAAATATATATGAAACATAAATTTATGAAAAAATTATAAAAAAAATTTAAGCACGAAGCATTTTCCTTTTTTTTTTTTTTTTTTCTCTCTCTCTCTCTTTCTCTCTGAAACTTAGTCAATATATAGTCATCAATAGTAGGAACTGAAATATTGGATATCATACACCACGTGTGGCACATGCAGCAAAGGAAAATAGTGAAAAAGGCCCGTGCGTGTGCCCCGCGTGTCTCGGACATGATTTTACGTATCAGGAGGAAATTTCTCTGCGGGTCTCCTTCAAATAAAAAAAATATAAATCTGATGTTGGAAGACCGCATACAGAAAATGGTCAGCCAATTATTCCAAGTATCGATTCAACCCACCAAAAAGGATAGTGTTTTGGGCCATAATAATAATAATAATAATACGGACAAACTTTTCTTTCAGACAGGATTCGAAAAAAGTTTTCAACCTTAACTTATAAAATTGCCGGGTATACTATGTGTTATTTTTAGGAAAAAATGTAAAATTGGTATATGTGGTTGGCTTAAATTACAAATTACTCCTTATGATATAAGAAAAAACTCAGAGGTCCCTGTGATTGGCCAAAATAACAAATTAATCCCTGAAGTAAATTTTCGTCAATTATTTTAACAGAAACCATTAGTTTGCCATATCAATCATTTTAACAATAGCGCGCTACTCTATTGGTTTGACGTTATAGACTAACAGTTTATGTTAAAATGACTTACAGAAATTTGCCACAGGGAGTGATTTGTTATTTTAGCCAACCATAGGGACCTCTGAGTTTTTTCTTATAACACAGGGAGTGATATGTAATTTACGCTAACCACATGGACCAATTTTACATTTTTAAAATATTTATATATATGCTCCTCACCTATTCAAAGAAAACATGATAATTTTATTAGCTGAATTAAAAAAAAAAAATTAGCCAACCTATTTTGAGGAAAACTCTATTCAAATAAAATGATGGTTTGTATTAACACACAACAACTATTAGTGCAAAATCTAAAACATAAAAGAACATCGAATTGGGCTTACATGTTGTAGTAAAATTCAAAAAAATCATGCTCATAAAGTGCATTACAGTGTCTCTTTCCTTAAGAAGACACTTCTCAAGATGAGCCCAAAAAAACCTCTAAATTTTGGTTGTGTTTTGTATAAAATGAAATTAAACCGAAACACCCTTAAATTTATATTCTAAAGAGAGAGACACAAATTTTAAAATTGCCAAAGGTTTTGAAAGAGATAGAAGAAGAGATAATTTTTATTTTGTGTTTTAAACTGGTATGCAATGGACTATGTTGGTGCTATTTTTGGGTGGGTCGTCTTCTTCGTTGAGCCGACGACTGTAGCAACCAACGTACGGTTGAACTGAGGGTAGACTCCCCTGGCATGAGAGGAGTATATCTGCAAAATAAAGAGCCATCAGAATGTCCCCGGCCGGAGCCGAAGACCCTCCCGATGCTTAAGTTAGCATGCTATATAAACTGAGGAAAATAAATGGAGTTTAGAGAGAGAGAGAGGTAGTATAGCTTGAGCTCTCATGGAGGGTTCTAGAGAAATGTATCAGTGGTGCCGGAGCTCTCACGGAGAGCTCCTGTCTGAGAGAGAGAGAGAGAGGGGAAGGAGAAAGAGAAGAAGTCCCCATCTCAGAAGTCCAGAAAAGTCCAGCACCCTCTAAGGGTCTTCCCCTTTCTATATAAGGGATTTGACTTGGGCCAAGATTGCATCTTGGCCCTACATGTGTCAATCACGTGGGCCCATAGAAAAAAGGGATATTTCATCCCAACAGTTACCCCCGATCCCCATGGCTGACTTGCTCAAAGGATCAGGTATCGGGGATCTTTGATATACTTGTGATTGAGATTACCTCAGTTTTTCTTGGAGAGGACGACTCGTTGTTTGTTAGATGTCTGAGTCGCGATCTTGGAAGTGTGAACTTCCATGAAGTTGTGTGGGTTTTACCCCCCGAGCCTGTGACTCGGCTATTGCCAGCGTTGTTGCTAGCGTGCTTGTTTAAGCTTTATTCCTTGTCAGGTCGACCTGAATCAAGGTCTTTGTCGATCTTATCAGATCACAATGGAGGATGTTTGGGCTGATATTTTGCCCTATAGCTGAGGAGAGCTTCATATGTTCCCGTGCTTCCTGTAGAAACTTAAAGACAAGAAGACATATGGCAACTTTGATGCCGGTTATCCCGTTAGTAACAGGACTATGGTCCAGGTTAGTCGAAATAGCACATAATAATATCAATAATCAAATATAAAATATTCTCGTATTGAATAAATAACTGAAAAGGGTTTACCAAGACCGTATGTCGATGGCAATAGCTTGTGAGCTTTCATGTCCGAGGATTGTCGAAGGCGAGGATCTAAAGCTCTCATGCCTCCACTGGGTGCCGAGTACTCTCCCGGTTGGCGGGCACTCTCCTCGGCCTTGAATTCAAGCCCGTGCACCAAGAGACCGGAGTCTCCTGACTAGGACACTGGTCTTTTCTCCGAGCCCGTGCACCAGGAGGTCGAAACCTCCTGACTAGGACATCGGTCTTTATATCAGGCTCGGCATGTCAAGGGGTCGGTGGCGACCTCAATGACGGAAGCGTAATTTAGATCTTGGGTCACGTGCACGGCATGCCAAAGGTTCAAGACCTCGATGACGGAGCACGGACCCTCCGATCATGGTTCGGCATGTCAAGGGTCATAGGCTGGACCTCAATGACGGAACCAGAGCGTGATCTAGGATCGTACGCACACAAGTCTGTCAAAGGGTTATTAAGAACCTCGATGACGGTGCGCAGATCTTTCGATCTAGGTACGGCATGTCAGGGGTCGTTGTCCGGACCCCGGGCGGTACGGTACGCGGTGATCTAGGATCGTACGCACACATGTCTGTCAAAGGGTTATTACGCAACCTCGATGACGTGCGAAGATCTCTCGATCTAGGTACGGCATGTCAAGGGGTCGGTGGCGACCTCAATCGGTACCGGTGGTGATCTAGGATCGTACGCACACATGTCTGTCAAAGGGTTATTACGCAACTCGATGACGGTGCGCAGATCTTTCGATCTAGGTACGGCATGTCAAGGGTCGTTGTCCGGACCTCAGTGACGGTACCCGGTGGTGATCTAGGATCGTACGCACACATGTCTGTCAAGAGGTTATTACGCAACCTCGATGACGGTGCGCAGATCTTTCGATCTAGGTACGGCATGTCAGGGGTCGTTGTCCGGACCCGGTGACGGTACCCGGCGGTGATCTAGGATCGTACGCACACATGTCTGTCAAAGGGTTATTACACAACCTCAATGACGGTGCGAAGATCTCTCGATCTAGGTACGGCATGTCAAGGTCGTTGTCGGACCTCAATGACGGTACCGCGTGGTGATCTAGGATCGCACGCACGGCATGTCAAAGGAGGGTCTTGGGCCTCAATGACGGTGCGCGGATCTTTCGATCGTGGTTCGGCATGTCAAAGGGTTGCAGGCCTCAATGACGGAACCAAAATCTTCAAGCTTGCGCTCCAAGGGTCGGGGTGTTTGATCGTTCTGACCTGTTTGCCTGAAATCATTGGAAACACAAGGTGGAAACATCCCAAATCTGTTAGTAGAAAAATATTTGCACTCGAGATAAATGTTGTACTTGTCGATGATGTTTCCTCAAATGTTTGACGCTCCATGGATGCGGAGTGCCCGAACCGACCACTTTGAGGAGTCAAGCGATCATGTTGGGCCCGAATTTCGGCCTAGATAGGTTGCCTTGCGGTTTTTCCGCATATTGGGGATCTTGTGAGACAGAGTCGGGTGTTGCCATATACCGGTCACTGATGGGCCTAGGATCAGTCAAGGTGCTGCCATATACTGATCCTTGGTGCGCCTGGTGGAGCTAACAGGTTGTGTCCTGCGAAAGCTCAAAATATACAGAAGATGTGGCAGCATCTTGGCTGCTAGTTAGTTCACGCGTAAAGAGTTGTAATCTCGATCAGCCCAATTAATTGGGCGATAAGCAGTAGTGATCTCATATATCAATGTTTAATCATTACAAGTAAAAATGCATGTGAAATAATTGGTAAAAGTTTTACCCAATTTTGATCGTCGAAAGTTGTTGAACCCTTGGCATTTGAGATTCTGACCTCGGGATCTTCTCTTGGGGTTCTTGATCCTTTAGGTTTTGAAGATGTAGCTCGAAAAATTTAACCTGCGCTCACAAAATTTTGAAAGATCAGTTGCGATGTGTAAGTAATAAAGTCGGCCCTTCTTATATAGTAGAGGTGCCACTGTTGTGAGGCACTCGAATTGTGCGGTCGACTGTTCTTTCTTGGTCAAACTGGGGGTGTCAATAAGTTGCCGAGATAGGCCATGTTGAATGAGCTCGACCATCTTCTGATTGGTGGGTTTTGATGCGTAGCTCGAAATCTGGAACTTTCTAGATGGGCGCTCGGCCATGAAAGAGTTTCGGGCATAATCAACTTTTGTGGACGGATGCACGGAATAGGGGACTGCACCGCATGTATGGAAGCTGATGCTAAGCAGCGGCATGTCTGATTTTGTTTCCTCCGAGAGCTTTGATTACCGCAGGCAATCGAGTTCAGAGATGATTTTTTGTTTTCACGTTGGTCCGCAAAATCCGAATTTAAGCCTTTTATCCTGCACTTACACAGTTATTAAAAACAGATAACAATTGTAAAGTGAATACCCCTCGGTTTTGGTTTCCGATGTGGGCCTGGGACAAGCTGTCCTTGAGTGGTATTCTTGGCGGAGCCGCGTCAAACCTGAGTAGTTCTCGGAGGTGCCCGCGTGGCTTTCAAGTCGTGTTGTCAAACAAATTACCTGAAATTCACAAATAAGTTGTTAATTTGCTCGATAATTGTTAATGAAGTTTGTTCGTAGTCCGTAGGACAACATATCATATTGGTGGCGACTCTCGGACTCAGCTGGGAGGCGGCCTTTGGAAGTTTTGGCTCTCGGAGCTATTTTAGCTCGGATGGTGACTTCTCATGAGGGGTTCCGCATAATACCCAAGGTCCTGGCGAGCTGCTGAGATGCCGATAGTTCGGAAATGATCTCCGTATGCCATAAGTTATTCCCCTGCATTTATATGGTTAAGAAAAATATGTAAGAACATTAAATTTGAATCAAGTACCCCCCAATGCCG
>FXXK01000023.1:1511309-1537730 GCA_900184695.1 Betula pendula | reverse complement strand
CCTGTGTTCAAGAGTGTGTGCGGCCCAAGCTGGGAGGAAGCTCAAATCCTGATGGTGAGGGACCAGCTCGTGGTCTCTCCTCGGTACTGAACATGAGTGATGCTTTAACTGTGCTTGTGGAGATATAGCCAATGAGATGACTTTTCCGGAAGTGGGGCTTGACTTATCAAGGCTTCCAGTTCTGTTGGATGGTTCTCGTGGCTTATGATTGGTGTGCGCAGCCATGTGCAGAATTTGCCCGAGTAGAAGATTCATCTAGTTTCTTGGGGCTGAATTCTGAATTGGAAGGCGTCTTCATCATTTTGTTTCGAATCGGCCAATAGTTCACCATTTGTTTTTGGATCTGCATATAATGACAGAAACTAGCCATGCGGGTCTCTCGGACCATATTATAGATTAGTAATGAAGTTTGAAATACCATATGAGTGGGATAAATAATGGCATATAAAGGTTTTATGATTATCAAATGTGACACGTGTTCAACATGTAGTGTTAGACAATTAAATTTTGACATGAGGAAAAAATACAAAGGAAAGTAATCACTTATCTCGATTGTTGTTCGCTGATACTTATTTTTTTGTATTCTTCATGATCTTTTGGAGAGATTCTTGGACTCTAAACTGATCCGGCCGAGGTAGCTTGAAACCTTGTTGACGTGTGTGTTGAAATTGTTGGGTCGGCTTTTTGAGCCTGTATTCTTGTGTTTTGGAGGACAGTCGTCCAAATGTGAAGCATGAGCTATTCCGCCACCGCTGATACGAACGATGCTTTGTTGTGTATTTGAAATTATTTCTGGTTTGATCGATGACGGGCATAGCTTGCGAAGTATATCTCTCGAGAGTCCAATGCTAGGAGTCACTCGGGGTCTTGACTTTGGCGTTGTAGTCCTTTGTTATCGAAAGGGCTTCTGAGCATGGAATTTGAGAAGCTTTGTACTCGAGTCATGCTCTTCTTTTTCATAGTTGTTGTTCTTACTTGAACTTTAGAGAGCAATTGTTATGGGTGGAGACCGATATCCATTCGGTGGTAGAGCGCCATGCGCCATTGTATTACTCTCTTTTTGGTGTTGTGCCAAGTTGGCACTATATAGAGTAGTCTGCAAAAGATAATAGTACTAGCTCCGAGAGCCTTTAGATAAAATTTCAGCTTAGCCTTATAATGTGAAAGACAATGTAAAGCTTTTCATTACAAAACATAATCAATAAACGTAAGTGAGAAAGGCACAACGTAAACTTATCTTGCATATGTGACTTGGGTGTGTAGGAATTTTTCCGTTCGCGATTTCTTCGAGTACATTCCGGGTGGTTTCCCCCGAACTTTTTGTCTCAAGTGCTGTCTGCACTTAGGCAGAAGCTTTTTTCTTTTCCTGGAAGCCCAATTTTGGGACTTCGTCAGGTGATTTGATTGGATATGTCGTGGCCGATTTCCAGTCAGGTCTGGCCGCTACCATGTGCGCACCTATATGAAGGTGTTTTTCTCTTTCTTGGATTTCTGTAGACACAACTAGTCAAGCACAAAATGATTAAAATAGAAAAAGAAATGTGTTTTACTCCCTTGAGCCATGCGTCTGCTGTTGACTTCTGGAAGTGATCTTTTAGGTTGCTTTGAGGTCGCCACATGCTACACCGCTTGCGGATCTTGTGCGTTGCGGATCAATTGGCGGGTTTGATGACTTGAGCCTCAACTCCGTTGGATTTTTATTATATGGATCCAGGCACGTTACACCATCTTCAGGGAGAGCCTCGAAGCATTCGGGTGGTTCCCCCCGAACTTTTTGCCTCAAGCGCTGCCTGTGCTTAGGCAGAAGTTTTTTTTTTTTACGTGGCTCGCTTAGCAGTTTTTGGCCATGCCAGCAAGCGACACAATCTTTGAATGTAATCTGCAAAAGACAAACAACACTAGCTCCGAGGCTTTTTCAGTGAAGTTTTGACTTTCACATTTTGTTATTCATGCAGATAACGCCTATTGTTAAGGAAGCAATACAGCAATGCAAAAGAGAAATGACATAAGTAAAGAACATGATTACTTATCTTTCGGAGATGCTTTTCCGCCAACTTCTTTTTCATTGGAGGCCGAAGAGATTTGCATGACTTTCCGAAGCTTGGAAAAAATTTTAGAAACCCGGAGGTTCGGTTGAAAAGTTTGACCTCTAAGGGTCGGTTGAAAATCCTGACCCCTGAGGTTAGGTTGAAAATTTGGTGGAAAAATACCTCACCAAGACGATCCTCAATCCTCAAATGCAGTCCAGGCATCAGCCGCAAGGAATAGAAAACGGTGACTCTAATGCCGTTTATAAAATACTCTCTTTCTTCTAGATCTTTTTGAATCACAGCTTGGTCCACATCAACCTTGGCCGTTATCAGTTTTAGCATAGGGCCGAAGTAGCGGGGCCAGAGAGTAGCTTTCGAGCCCATATAGTTTGGGGTCTGTAGCAAGCTCAAGAATTGATCGAAGCTTTACGTTAACTGCATATCGCCCCTTTTCTTGAAGCTGTAATATAAGCACAACTCATAAACCTCAGACCATTCTGTGCCCAAGTGAATTCAGATCTAGGAGTGAGGGTTTGCTAGTCGAGGTTGCTCAATAGTAGCGAGAAAACCCAAGAAAGCCACAGATGTTATAATCATAGAGGATGATATAGAGCTGTACATCTGAAGGGATGACGGGGATTAGCGACTATTAAGAATCAACATAAACTCCTACCAGAGTCGAACTCTTTGGGTGTAATTAATAATATGATAGATGCCCAGCTCATGAAAGCCATAAAGTGATCTGGCGAGGATTTTGGCTGGGGACTTAGGGTCCACCTGTGGAATTCTTGGAAGTAATCCCGCAATTCTATATACTTCTTTGGAAACGAGAGCTTTCCTTAGTAAGCCACAGTGAGTTGTCTTGTGTTTGAATTTAAAGAGCTGCTGAAATTTGATTAGCAAATAATTCGATAGAAATCCCATAGCTGTCACTAAGGTGATAAACACAGCTCCATTGTTATACAGCAATAGAAATAAAGTATCTGAATTATGCAGATAGTGGAGATGATACATCTCATTAGTAATCTCCATCTTCAAGTGTATCTTTGTCAATTACACTGTAGGCAGCTTGGATGGCAGTCAAAAACGAGCTTGGGAAAATAAATGAGCAACCCGAGATGGACCAGCTCGGCTAGAAAAACGGGTGGCGATTAACTGAGACTTAGCATTTAGAAGCTGAATAATCATATACAAGATAATGAAGATCGCCCATTAGCTTGATTGCGAGCCCATGGGACTCCTATACTGGCAGACAATGGGGATGCACCTTTGTTTCTGGTTGGAGAATCTTCCATAAGAAGCCCAAGGATCGGGAGAGAACACGTGGCCCTCCGGAGCCTTGTAAAAATACCCTGCAAAAAGGTACACTTAAGGGGCAAAAGACCTTTTAATAATATCTAAAAGGTGCTGGCCTTTTGTTGAAGAAGATGGTTGGACAGCTGGTCCCGTGTACCGAAGCCTTAAGACAATAGTTCGGTCCACCCTTTCTTTCTTTTTTATGCACGTTTCTCAAAGCACACAACAAGTAAGAATGATTAAATAAATAGCCAAGTTTAATGAGAAGCTGATATTCATCTGTTTCGTGGCTGGGGAGATATCCCTTTTTTTTTTTTGTCCTTTTGCTCCATTGAAAAGTCAAAGGTGAAGACACAAGGTCTTTCCTCGTGCTTGCTTTTTGTTCAGTTAGAAAGAAAAAATGGCTTCCTTCTTCTGCTGCTTCATTCTTTTGGATCGATCTCACGAGACTCCTGATATCAAGTTTTTCCCTTTTTAGAAATCAAGAAGCCAAAGGTTCTTCCTCTATTTGTGGTCGCAGCAGATGCGCAGAGCTCACGTTCCGTATCTTTGTTGTTGCAAAAAGAGAAGGGAGAATGCAGTCATGCGGTGAAGAACTCTGAAAAACAGAATTTGGAATTTTCGTCCGGCGTTGATAAACAGTCTCGATGGATGAGCGTTTGTGGTCCGATTGGGTTGAAAATTGACAGAGATGCTCACGACATGTGAACTTTTGTTGTGAACGGTGGAGATCGGATTCCGAGAATTCTGCATCAGTTCTTTGGGCCGTGACAGTAGCTTTGTTTCGGTGAGGTCCTTCTAAAAAACCAGACCCTGGAAGCTCCGTCCAGTATTGATAAACAATTCCGATCGACGAGCGTTCGTGGTCCGATTGGGCCGAAAATTGACAGGGACGCTCACGACACATGAACCTTCATTATGAACGGTGGAGATCGGAATCCAAGCATTCTACATCAGTCCTTTGAGCCCATGACAGTAGCTTTGAAGATGAAGGTCGGTGGCAAACAGAACACTGGGAGCTCTGCTTTCTGTTTTCCCTCTCTTTTTTTTTTTTTTTTGAAAAGTCTGATGTATGGTCGGTAAAATGTGAACCTCGTGGATGGGCTTCGCCGAACTTCATGGTCAGGCCGAACTTTGATGGTGAAGGTCGGTAAAGTGTGAACCTCGGTGTTGGGCTTCACCGAGCTTCACGGGAAAAAGCTTGACGAAGAGGTGCTGTCCGGCAAAAGTCTTGAAGGTTGGGGGTGACCGACCTTGAAGGTGAAGGTCGGAAATTCTTGAAGGTCGGTAAACAGAACCTCGAAGATGAGGGTCCGTGGAGGCGTTCGGCAACCATGGAGGTCGGGAATGAGCTCGGAAGATGAGGGTCGGGTGGAGATGCTCGGCAACCATGGAGGTCCGGGAATGAGCTCGAAGATGAGGGTCGGTGGAGATGCTCGGCAACCATGGAGTCCGGGAATGAGCTCGAAGATGAGGGTCGGTGGAGGTTCGGCAACCATGGAGGTCGGGAATGAGCTCGAAGATGAGGGTCGGTGGAGATGCTCGGCAACCATGGAGTCCGGGAATGAGCTCGAAGATGAGGGTCGGTGGAGGTTCGGCAACCATGGAGGTCGGGAATGAGCTCGAAGATGAGGGTCGGTGGAGATGCTCGGCAACCATGGAGTCCGGGAATGAGCTCGAAGATGAGGGTCGGTGGAGGTTCGGCAACCATGGAGTCCGGGAATTTCTGGCGATCTTAAGGATCGGTAGACTGACGACCCTTAATGGTCGGCTGTGGAGACCAAGGTCTATATTTTGCCTTCGTGTAGAACGATCTCCTTGTAGGCTCAAGAAGTCTGTATCTGAGCTTGCAGTGAAGCGACCTTCATGTTCCGGAATTCATAGCTCAAGCTCGGTGAAAATCTTGAAGGTCGGGGACGAACCTTGGCGACCATGAAGGTCGGAAAATATCACCAAGCTAAGGGTAGAAGGTCGGGGAGGAACGACCCATGATCAAAAACAATGATCGGTGACAGCGATCGAAAGGGAAATCCAAAGCTCATAGAAATACAGTTCCACGCTCATAACTGCCAACAACAACAATGTCCTTCGGCCTTCTTGATGTCTAACGCCCAGAACTCTAGTACTTGGAGACCCAATATTCAGAACAATTTTCGCGTTCATCCTGGGTTCGAGGGGCTACAAGAAGCTGAGGAGGCGCTTGGATGACGACGCCGGGTCGAAAGCGCAGCTTGGAGCGACTTAGTGTCTGGAACTCACACTTGGATAGCTAATGCAGAGTAGCGGCCCCATGATGGAGAACACTGACCTGTGGCAGCGCTCGGGAGGAGGCCCTGAGGTCGTCAAATAAAGGATTGGCTACTTTGATTCAGTGATTCAGCTCAATAGTGGGCGTCATTCTGCTCGAAAAGTGCTCGGATTTGGATGCTGTTTGAAGCTAAGTGTTTGGAAGTTCTCTTGCTCTGCATAGAAGTTTCCGTCGTCGTGGAACCGAACTTAAAGGAACAGACGATACATCCTGAGAATAGCAATACAGCTATCGAAAAGGACTCTTCAGAGATCTGCAGGTTCGGTCGTGATCCACATAAAGCCTATCCAAGCACTCTCCTCCTTTTCTTCTTTTTTTTTTTTTAAACACCTGTTAAAGCATTATGCAGGAAATGGTGGACTGCCTTGGGCCACGTATAGCGCGAACTTAAGTGACAACACAGTCCCTTCTTTTATGGCACTTTGTAAAAACTGAGGGGCTCCTCTTTCAATTTGAAGCTTTCTTGTTCTAAAAGCACAAAAGTCAAGGAGAGGATTTTTCTCTTTCCACCTTTTGATACGTGGATGAAGGCTTGAAAATGTCAATGTTGTGAGCAAGATTACAACTCTTTGACTTTTCAAAATCCAAGCTTTTCAAAGTAAGTAATCAATAATATAAATGGTGGTAAAGCTCTTAAAGGCAACAGATTAAATAAATAATGAACAAGAGGCATGTATTTCCCTTTTTTATTCCTGCAACGAGTTAGCCCAGTGTTCNTAGCCATGGGTCTTTGTGAGGTAAATTCTTAGCATTTTCTCTATATTTTTGTTATACACATTGAGTATAGAACACGAAAATCATATATATAGGTATGATTTTACTTGGGTCTGAATCTAGGGATTAAGTTTGGAATTTTGGGGCTTTTGCTTTGTTGTTGGTTTGATGGCCGTGCATGTTGAATTGGAGATCAATTGGGTTGAATTGGATTATTGTTGGAGATTTTCGATGCAATGGCCGATTGAGTATGGTGTTTTTTATGGGCTGTTGATTTACGGTTTGGATTTTGAAAATGGGTTTCGTATGCTCTGTTTTTTGTTCAAACCCGAGTGGGTGTTCTCGGGATAAATTCTTGGGGTTTTGATTATGGGTGTTTTTGTTCATGGAAATCATATTTTGATTCATGTGTTCAATTGAGTTATAAGCTATGGTTGTGAGGGTGGATTCTTGTTGGGGTTACGGAATAGAGGTGTAGTTTTGAATGGGTTAATGTTCTTATTCTGTTTTGGGTTGGAGTTGCCATTTTGAGAGCTGTTTTGAAAGCCAATTAATATTCTTTGTGGCTATTTTGCTAGCTGTTTTGAGAACTGGAAGATATGCTGGTTTTAGGATAATGTTGGGAATGATTTGGGTGCTGTTTTGGACTTGGTTTGGCAGCAAGTTGTGCATGTGTAATTGAATGGATTTTTGGGAGAGTGTTGAGCTGATTTTGGAGTTTGATTTGTATTTGGATTCATGGGCTGTTTTGATGGCCTAATTGATGTTATTTCTTGGTGACTTGATAATGGATTCAGGGGCTGTTTTAATGGCCTAGTTGATGTTATTTCTTGGTGACTTGAATGATTGATCAATGGCTGTTTTAAAGGCTGAATGATGGCTGAATTTTGGGGTTTAGTTTGTGTTGATGGTTGTTTGATTTGGGAATTTTCATGCATTGGCTGAATGGCTTTTTGAGAGAGAGTTGCTTGCTGGTTTTCCTTGGAAAATTTTCTGTTATGGCTGAAAAGTTATGGTGTGTTTTGATTGGATTAGAGAATGGGTTTTGAGGATGTTTAGCCGAGAGATTGGGCTTTTGTTTTAGATATATTTTGAAAGGTATAAGGTTTAGGATTCGATAGTTTAGCAAAGTCTAATGTCGTGATTAATTGCAGGTATGTTACATGAGATTGGAAACTAAAGCTAGTCCCCTCCAATGTAGTGCAAGGTAATTGGGTTGTGGAAGCATTTCGCGAGAGTAAGCAAGCTTGAGCGCCTTAGTTGTGAATCCCTCATGGTCTCTTAAAGTGAGTAATCTTTTACTCACTGAGGACGAATACGTTTTATGTTTTCAAAGAATTTTATAAATGATTTTAAATATTTTAAAGATGCTAAACAAGTTGAAAAAGAATAGAATTTTAATGCCTTTAAAGTTTGTTAAAAGCTATAGAAAAGTCGAGTCATTCATATGTTATTTGAGCATGTTTATTATTATTTGATACTTTCGATGTTTTATGAGATATTTGATGAGATATGATTGATATTGTTGTTGTGATTTTGAAAGTTCTAAGATATGAAAGAAATGTTATGATTTGTTGATTACTTTGTTACTTTGATATTTTGAGATAATGATTTACGATGATTGAGAAATGATTTTGGTTTCAATTGTTATGATATGATTGTTGAGAAAAGATGTCATGTTGAGATTTGAAAGTTGCATAGACATGAGCATAGCATTGATGTGTAAGCATGATCATGGGCTAAGATTAAAGATAAAGAAAATGGTTGGGCCCATATGATTAAAGTATAGAAAAGGGTTGGGCCCATATGATTTGTTGGTGCTATTTTTGGGTCGTCTTCTTCGTTGAGCCGACGACTGTAGCAACCAACGTACGGTTGAACTGAGGGTAGACTCCCCTGGCATGAGAGGAGTATATCTGCAAAATAAAGAGCCATCAGAATGTCCCCGGCCGGAGCCGAAGACCCTCCGATGCTTAAGTTAGCATGCTTATATAAACTGAGGAAAATAAATGGAGTTTAGAGAGAGAGAGAGGTAGTATAGCTTGAGCTCTCATGGAGGGTTCTAGAGAAATGTATCAGTGGTGCCGGAGCTCTCACGGAGAGCTCCTGTCTGAGAGAGAGAGAGAGAGAGAGGAGGGAAGAGAAGAGAAGAGTCCCATCTCCGAAGTCCAGCAAAAGTCCAGACCCCCTTCTAATGGTCCTTCCCTTTCTATATAAAGGGATTTGACTTGGGCCAAGCGCCAAAAAAAAAAAAAAAAAAAAAAAAAAAAAAAAAAAAAAAATAAAAAAAAAAAAAAAAAAAAAAAAAAAAAAAAAAAAAAAAAAAAAAAAAAAATAAAAAAAAAAAAAAAAAAAAAAAAAAAAAAAAAAAAAAAAAAAAAAAAAAAAAAAAAAAAAAAAAAAAAAAAAAAAAAAAAAAAAAACAAAAAAAAAAAAAAAAAAAAAAAAAAAAAAAAAAAAAAAAAAAAAAAAAAAAAAAAAAAAAAAAAAAAAAAAAAAAAAAAAAAAAAAAAAAAAAAAAAAAAAAAAAAAAAAAAAAAAAAAAAAAAAAAAAAAAACCCGATTGCATCTTGGCCTACATGTGTCAATCACGTGGGCCCATAGAAAAAAGGGATATTTCATCCCAACAAGACTATATATAGTGTCTATTTAGCATTTTTAATGTTTGTTCATTAATAGACATACAATTTCGTAATTAACATAAAATAATTGTTTATTCAACGATCATTAAAATTTGACCATCTGATCTTAACTAACACTTAATCTTGACCGTTAGATTAAATTTATAATTTATATTTATTTAATTCATAGTTGATAAAAACGATTACTTAATTTCAACTAATTAGAGTATTGATTAAATCATTAAATTTATGGATAACTTTACTTACCCTTTGAATTATCACATATTTTGCAATGTCCCCCAAAAGTTCAAAACCTTTCAATTTCGTGTATCGAACTTTCATTATTATTTTTTTTTCAATTTCACTCCATTAAGATTTTCTGTTGAATCCTTTCAAAATTTCCAAAATACCACTATTTTTTTTGAAAAATAAATAATTTTTTTTCAAAGATTCAAACATTGGTATTTTTGTAAATTCTGTTAAATAATGGTCAACGCTAAATCCTTGCAATTTTTTTTTCCTTTTTTTTCTAAAAAAAAATGATGGGTATTTTAGAAATTTTGATACCAATTCGTTAGGATTTAACGTAAAATCTTAACGGATGAGAAAAATTATAAAAAGAAATTGGAAGTTCGAAACACTAAATTGAGAGAGGGCATTGCAAAAAGGGTGACAATTAAGGTGGTAAGTAAAATTATCCCTCAAATTTACCTTTTCCTATTAGCTTAAGTATTTAAAATAAATGGTAATTTAATATAGTATCAGAGCAGAGATCTTTGTCTCCATCAATTCACTTCCCTTTTAATTAAATATTCAATGTGTTGAGCCTCACCTAATAAAAAGGGAGTTTGAGCCCACACGTGAGGGAGAGTGTTAGAGTATTGGTTAAATGATTAAATTGACATCTTTATATCAGTTTAAGCTTGAGATAAGTAGTGGTTTAATACAACCGCTATATTAAATTTAATTTAATCTTACAATTGACTTTACAAATAGTCAAGTAAATCCAATTGTTGCATCTACCTTATAAGCATCTTACGATCCATATCAAACCACTAGATCGTATGATCATGAATGTCCAAAAAATAACAGTTATGAATCCACACATTTGATGCTTCGCATCATACTAAAGCATACATACAAGTGCATATATCAAATTATTACTTAATTTAAAGTAATAGCTTGGTGTGAGTTGGACATTATGAATGCATACGTTAATTTCTCTCTTTCTTATGTGAGACTCTTCACTTTCAAGTCTCTTTAAATACCTTCCATAAACACGCGCGCACCCTTCCCCCCAAACACAACACACACACATATATATACTAATTTTTTTATAAAAAAAAAAAAAAAAAAAGAATCTTTTAACATCAACCTAATCAAACCCATCTAAGTGGACTATTGGAAAACATGGTAATTAGTCACAACTCATATCAAGTATATGTTAATTTGCCCTATATATAACATCGTGTCCAAATTGTATGAGTCTTTTTCTCTTCTTTTTCTTTTACAGGTAAAATTTTGAACCTTACTACCTTGGCATGCATATATTTGATCTCTTACCACTTGAATTAAAGCTTAAAAATCTAAAGTTACAGGGAAAAAATAAAATTTAATCCCTAAGCTTTCATGCAATTTTAGTTGAGTCCCTGAATTTTCAATTTAGACAATTCGGTACTTAGGTTTTCCTTTGCCAACCCATTGTCCAATTAATTAACGATATGTCATACTAGACCAATCAATTAATGACATGTGGCTCTTGTTTTGACACGTCATATACCAACTGTATGTATCATGCGACACAATTACTTTAAATTTTAAGTATTCCCCAAAAAAATTAAAAATAATTTTTTTTTGTTTGAAAAAAAGGGTGGTCAACCATTACTAATTAGTTAGGACTAGATGATAAGTGCTGAATGTTACACATTCAAGCCCCTTAATTCACATATGTTAATCTCTTAGTTTTATTATAATATGATGTTTTGTGTTGTTTTTATGTTTTTCCTTATTTTGTAGGTTTTGGAAGAAAAGCTGTTGATCATTTGACCTTTGTGCATTATTTTAGGCATAACTTTTAGCTCAAAACTCGGATTAAGGCAAGGTCAAGTGATTTGGAAAGAGGACTCAGAGAGGAACAAATCATTAACCAAAGTTGTTGCATTTAAGGTGCGCTTGAGCGCCCAAAATGACGATCGAGCACCAACTGCTATCGATCCCCATTTTCTGGCGCTCAATCGCCATCGTGCGCTAAAAAATTTTGAAGTCGGCAAAACTGATGTGGAAAGATGGTAATCTGACCCCAACTCGATCTTGGACTTCCTAGGGTGCACAAAAATTGATTAGGGTTATTCCTGAACTTTATAAATACTCTCCAAAGTCTTCCAAAACAATTACACAAGCTTGAGGAGAAGAATCAAAGGCTTCAAAGAAGAGTTTTTCTTAGTTTTTTCTTAGTTTCAGTTTTTCTTTGTTATTTTCTTATGATGATGATTTTTATCCGAATTATGTGTAGCTAATATTTTAGTTAGGGTTCGATTGAAGCCTTAATCATGTTTCTTTAAGGTTTCAATTTGTCTTGCTATAATTCATATTTTGATGCTTAACTTGATTATTTTCGATTTTCTTGAATTCCTCATATGTATGTGTTTGATCATCATATGTTTGTGGTATGGATATGTTATTTAGGTCAATTTGGATGGCCGAGTTATGAGCCTAATAGAGTAACAAAAGAACCCCATCACAGGTTCTTAGATTAATCAACACGAAAAACCAGAGTAGATGCCATACTCTAAGCTTCATGTGTTTGTCGATCTCCATAGTTTTATGCTTTCTTGAATAACAACTTAGTAGATGTCATGTTAAATCCTTTGAGAAAGAAAAAAATTAGAGTAGATAACATGCCTAATTCGTTGCTTAAGGAGATCAATAACCTAAGGAGTAGATGTCATGCCCTTAGGTTGGCAAACATTAAGTATCTTTATATGGTTGTAGCAATGTGCTTATTGTGTTCTTAATTGAGTATGATTAGTGGTGGATATCGATGTCCTACCCTTTTATCTTATTATTTTAATTCTATCTTTTATTTCGTCTCAGTCACAATATCTTTTTAAGAATTTCTTTTTGAACGTATTTTATCAATCCTCATGAGAATGATCTCGTATTTGACGTCTATACTCTCGTTTTGATCTTGTGCAGTTACAAGTAAAATGTGCATTTGTTCGCCTATTTATTTAGGTGGATATTTGTAAAACACTAGATAAGGGGAGACGACCCCTCTCATGTGAGGGGCAATGTCCCCTCATAGAGGGGTGGTCACCCATCACACCTCACCCAAGGGTGGCTACTCAAAGAGTTGGGCACAGAGAGGGGTAGCCCCCTTACCAATTAACGGTGATTGGCCATCTCTTTTTTAAAAACATAAATTGTTTTTAATTTTTATTTAGGGTATATTTGTAATTTATAATGATTGTGGCATGTGGCATATATGATATACCATTGGTATAAGATTTTCAAATAAGTGATTTTGTCTAAAAATGGGGTTTTTTGAATAAATTAACGGAAACAAAAGATGTTTTAATAAAACAAAATTTTTAAATAAAATAAAACCTTATTTTTCGAACATTAAAAAAATAAAAAATAAAAAGAAACTAACCCTAAGCTGTTTAGAAAAGAAAACAATACTTGAGAAAGGGGAAAGTCCAAAAAGACCAATTAAGTAGGACTAGTTTCTAACTAGCAAGAGAGGATTTTAGAGAGTATAACCGATTTGTCTGAACTTTCTAGTTCAGGTAGCTAGTAGAAGGTATCTTTATAGCTAGGGCTGTAATCGAGTCGAGCTTTAAGATTTTCAGCTCGACTCGTTTAAGAAAATATTTAAACGAGCTGAGCTCGAGCTCGAGTCGGGCTTAGAAACTCCAACTCAAGTTCGGCTCGTTAGACAATACCCAAGCTCGAGCTCAAGCTCGCGAGTTCTCGAGCTTGATTAAAAGGCTTTGACGAGTCGAGCCCGAACTTGATAAAAAGGCTTTTCGAGCCTTAAATGGGCCAGCTATGCTCATTTAAGACTTATCGAACCTTAAATGGGCAGCTTGGCTCATTTAGTTATTTGAGTAGTTTTTAAAAATGTGATTAAAAAAAAACTTTTTAAAAAAAAAACACACTGATTAATATGATTAACTAAAGATATAAACTTTTGAGCATTTACAAGCAAATTTGAAAAATTAATACTACATATGAATAAAAGAAATACAAAGACAAAAACTTAAATAGAGATCAACAAAGACTTAAAGTCTTATAGAGAGTTCAAATTTAAGTAGAATCACAAATTTGCTTGAATCATGGTACGGTTAGTAAGTTAATTTCATTTAAATTACAAAAGATCATAATTTAGAAATGCATGAATCATGATATAGTTGGTAAACTAAGCTTGCAAGCCCTAAATGAGCCGGTCTATTCGAGCCTTAAACGAGTTAGGCTCGTGAGCCTTAAACGAGCTGGTCTATTCGAGCATTAACGAGCCAGGCTCGCGAGCCCCTATCGAGCTTAGTCGGGCGAGTCGAGTATGTATCATTAACTAATCGAGCGGACTTTTACAATAACGAGCGAGTTTGTACTGTACCAAGTTCGAGCTCGGGTCGAGTTTAACCGAACGGGTATCGAGCGCGCTCGCGAACAGGCGAGCTCATTTACAGCCCTAATTATAGCTTAATAAAGAGGTGAGTGAAGTTCCTTACCTCTTCTAAACATACTTGTTTTACATGTTTATAATTATTTCTTCACTAATTATACATGGTTATGTTATTGTTCTCATGTTTTATGTGAACCATATCTTTTGCATAAAATGTTCTTAAATGCTGAGATTTTATTTATTCTCTCTCAAAATTTATGGGTATGGACTTGCTAGAGTTAAAAAGATTCTAAATAATGAGACTTTCCAATTAAAGAGAGTTTCCTATATAAGAAAGATTTATCGCCCTACAATTATGAGATAAGAGAGAGTTTAAAGAAAGTAAGGGTATTTGTTAAAATGAGAAGTTTATATTTATATTTGGCCTAAGAGATAAGAAAAAGCACAACACGGTACTAATGGTGAACTGGACCTTTCTCCAACCAACACTTAAGTGCACCTAGAAGTTAATTAGCTAAATCAGATGGATGATGTTTTATAAAGAGTTAACATGGTTATTTTTTAAACTAAATGAAAGTTTTAAAGAAATTTTTTTAAGAAAAATGTTTTAACCTAACCATTTTAACTTGGTTGGGAACATAGCTTACTAAGCCTTTTTACTCACTCGTTTTGATCATATCATGCATTGATTGAGTTATTTGTTGCTCTGGTTTTTCCCATATGCACATTTGCGCCTATGTGAAGCTAAATTAACAAACCCATATCTAGGAATGTTTTAAGAAGAAAAAATTACATAGGAAATGTTTTAACAAACCAATTTTATTTTCTTAACGTATGTATCTCAATAGTATGTCATAAAAATGTAGAAGATAACAACATATTTATACATGTTCATATCATATCCCTGTAGACCCATTATTGCACTTAGGGAGGCCCAAGTTAGAAACTTATAACTTAAAAAAGCTCTAAGAAACTTATATAGTAGAAATCTCCAAGACCTTCTCTGTTGACCTTCTCTTGGACCTTCTCTTTCCATCCTCATCGACATTAACGACATTAACAACATCCTCTTCGTTTTCTTTAACAAATGTAAGAAATGATTCAATCCGTACGCGTGAAGATTGCGGGGTGTCCCCAGAGTGCCTCGTATACTGGCGCACCATCTTAATGAAATAGAAAATGAGAGCAAGAAAGCAAACAGAGCCACATAGTAAAAAGAGGCCCCAAAAACTTGTAAGGTGAAGGCGGTCTACGTCTTGTTTCGCACCTTCTGAGCTGCAAGCACTTCTTGTAAGCCATTTGTCGTGAAGCCTTTGTAGACCCCCATTCTCTGACAATGTTAGGATGGCAGTTGACATGTCAATTGCCAGTGGTGAGTCCCGTGGAAAGGCCTAATCAATCAGAAATATTGTGGAACATTAAAGACTATAGATTATCTTCATAAATAAGGTGATAAGAAATGTGGAACTCGTTTGAAATGATTGATACTTACAAAACCCCACCCCATTTTGGTAAACTCCTGACCGACAATACCAAATTCACATCTGGTGGAGAGAAAGAGTTCCATATATGCTCGCTCGTCAACCACTGCAGCAACACCACCCTTACTCGGCCCATCCTTCAAAGCTTTCTCATATGCTTTTGGTGAGTCAAGGGCAATAAGTCTAGACTTGTGTATGTTGAGCTCGTCGGACAAATAATTTTCAGCAAATGAACCACGCTGGTAACCAATGGGATCGTTGCTTGTTATCAAACTTTCAATCCCTTTGACGGGGGAAGAAAGTTGTTCCACAGTGAGGATTGATGTCAAACTTGCAGTGTAACTCGAATTCACTATTAGAACTACAAAAAGCCATATGATAAGCACTAAGCGACCAAGGGTACTCACAATCTTCTCTCCTGCATAAAACAGGAAACGGGCAATTGAGTAATACCCATATATATAAAAGGCTTTAATTGTACAGATGAGAAATAGCTACTGAAGACTAAACTAGAGTATTTTACTTACTGTAAGAAAAAAACAGAGTTGAAAAGCTAAACCTGCAAAGTGAAGCACAAAAATAGCAAGTAGGGGATTAGATCAAGATTTCACAAGATATGCAATTAATGTACAAAACATAAATATTGAAAATGATGGATGAACCACCCAGAGAATTACTGGTACAATCATTGGCTTTAGTCATCCGAATTAACTAGCAAATTAAACCATTAAAGAAAATTTATAGATTTGACATTTTCAACATTAATTACATCTCTTTGGTTGAGATGACAACTACCACCACCACTACCTTTGTAGCTCCTCTGTCTTATCTTAAAAAAAAAAAAAAAAAAAGGGATGACAACTAGGGAATTATGTTCTGCTTAATTTTTCAGATTTGAGGACCAAGAGCTTCCCCAACATGATCATTTGCTAACAAAGACAAAATGGTATACACTATTCAAATAGCCAGAGATACTTTCTTACACAAATGTAATTAATGTTTCTTAGGAACTCACCATAGGATCGTGACAAATTGTTTTCTAGGAGGTCCCCGAAAATCATCATTTGTCCTGCGCTCCAAAATCCAAACAACTACTCCCACAACAAGGAAAGATATACCTGTAACACACCACATCATTGGAGTAAATGGTCTCAAAAACGCCCAAGCACTAGAGTTCAATTTCCAAACTGGGGCCACTACAACTAGCCCAGACTCGATATATGGCTGCGTGAAATCGACCTTCTTTGTTCGATTGGTGGTAATTGTAATGTCACCAACCACAGCATCGAGTTCCTGCATGGAAGAGGAAAACCAATGACTTAGGAGTATAACAAAGTCAAAATTGTTATAATTATGTGCACTACATACTTACACCCGTTGTGATTCTGTGCAGAAGATCAGCGGTTATTGGATTGCTGCGCCCATCCCCAAATGGAATAAACTTATATGGTACTGCATATGGCAATTGGTCCTTTGCAGCATTAAATACATCAATACAATATCCAGCATAGTTATCAGAACCGTCTACCTGTGAGACAATTTCACGATAACTTATTCGATTTGGGACTCCAACTCGCAATTGCTTTCCATTGCTTGAGAATACCCACCCACGAGGCTTTTGAGTGGTTTGTCCCGGCCAGATTACACCGTATAGTTGTTGATTTGATGACCTGTTTAGCTGTGCACTGTGCTTTTCTGGAGGTGCCAATGATAAGCCGGAAGAATTGGACCAATAACCAATTGTCCTGATCCCCGTACCAATGACATTGATTATTTCATATGCAGGACCATTGAGGTCCCCCTCTGAAGTGAAATTCATTGGGCCACTTAAACCAGTCATATTAACTTGTAAAATGTTGTTACGCAACACGTTCCCTCCATTAAAGATGCTCATGGCGTCAAAATGCAAGTTCCCTCCGTGGAACTCAGTCAAACTCGAATCATTTGAAAATGTAATATTATTTTCCCTCTGATTTAAAAATGCGTCAAGTGCATGAGCAAGAAGCCAAACCGTGTCGTAGGCGTATAAACCATACGTATTTAGTCTAAAACCGTTGTTGTTTGTCTTTGCAATAGTCAAGTTGCTCCACCTAGAAACAAATTTTCTTTTGAGTTCTGAATCTGGAGTGTGCATACGCAACGTAAGAACCCCTTGAATACTATCCATCGCCACCGGAGGGAGGGAAGATTCTGTGTCGAGTAAAGTAGAGAGCCAATCAGTAACTATCCACACATATCCATTTCCGATCATCCCATTCTTATGCGCCATATCAACTACTTCTAGACCCCAAGTAGAATATATGTGGAGTATAATAACCCGAGACTCCATCATAGCCACCTTAAATAGTGTGTTGGAGATGTCATTCTGGTCTACTTTGGGGCTCATAGGTGCTTTGTACGAGATTTTACAACGTTTTTCGGCAAGCTTGTCACCTAATGCAGCAACCCCATTTCTACCATGATCATCATCAATATAGATTGCTATTACATCTCGCCATTCGTAGAAGCCTATGATTTCTGCCACGGCAGCCATTTGAAATAGGTCACTTTGTGTTGTCCGAACAAAGTAAGGGAACTGAAGTGAATTCAGGGTGGGGTCTGTTGCTGCGAAGGATAATAGAGGGACTTGGAGCTCGTTCGCAATATGTGAAATTACATGGGCCATAACTGAGTGTTGGGGACCAATTATGGCCACTGTATCATTCTCCATAAACCGCAAAGCTGTGAAAGAACAATGAAAAGTATAATATGTATGACTTGTCTAGAGAAAATTGTGAATGAACAAATAAAAGATGTTTCAAATTAAGGATGTACCCTCAACGATTCCCAGAAATCCGCTGGATAATTTTGTATCCTGCATGGAAATGTTCAGCTTCGTTCCATTTAGAACCACTGGACTGGAATTCACATCGTCCACTGCAGCTTCTATAGCAACTTTTGCCACTTTCCCAATGGAAGAATTGAAAGACAAAATAGCGCCGATGTTAACAACATCGGGTCTAGGAGAAGCACTGGTGCCAGTGCTAATAAAGTGCCCACTGTAGAAAATCATTACCAGAAGCCAAAACATGATCATATGCATGGTGGATTCACTGCAAAGAAAGCAAACCGACACTCATAAACATGAACGATTATCAAGGAAACTTCACATACGTACAGACACTGCAGCCTAGCTACCAAAATGTATGAAGAAAGAGACACACGGGAACATATAAACATGCATGCAGACGATTCAAGATGTATTTATGCATGTCTATATGAGAACATGAAACAAAATAATTGAAACATAAGTTGCTCTCGTAAGATTAACATGTAACGAGATGGTTGCAAGTACCTCTTTAAAATCTGTTCTTTTCAAACTGTGAAATTGAAATGTTGTATGTTTAGATGCATGCATATATATATTGCCAAAGCCAAAGGCAATACAACGACCATGATAGCATAAGTCCAAACCACATGTGGTGCTTCTGAAACACGGGGAAACAATATCTACCCATTAATCTAAATGAGATCACTCTCAACTGGAAATTTCCAAGTAAAAAGCAAAGTTCATTTTCATAAGATACAAATAATTAATAACCTATGGATAAATCCAAAAAGTAGCATACATTTATTTGAGAGAATTTGTAAAACCCCTTTTTCATGTTGGAAATGTGAGTAGTCTACATAGAATTTGTGGTTTACAAAGGCACTTTTTGATATTAAGTTTCACATTAGTTCTTTACTAAGTGAAACTGTGTTTTATAAATGATTCTAGAGAAATTGTAAATTGACTAATCATTTTAAAATGATAGAATAGATGTTACTAGCCTTTCTATGGGTCGTTACCCATCTCCTATTATTGAACATGGATGGTCAAGATTAAAACCTATTATTTTTAGCTCAAACTCAGTTAATGCTTAGAGATATTCTTACCATTCCTTGCTATTCAATAACGTACTGGAGATGTATAGTACGTACGTAGGAGGCAAGCTAAACTGATCATATAGTCAAGAACAAACAATCTTCCATGAATGATAATTGTAATTATTGGGAATTAAGAGCAACCAATATAATTTGTTGATTATGCAAATTAAGAGATTGTAGTTTAGATGATCGAAGTTTATATATGGTGGTTGCTTGCGACAGCTTGATTACTTTAGCTTAGGTGCGCTCCTCACCTGTTATGCTCATAATGCAACATTCTGGCATTAACAGAAAATCTAAATGGAAGCGGTGATTGAATGGGGTTGAAAGATGAAAAGTTCACATTGCAAATTCTTAGAGCTTAGGGGGGAGATTGAAAATTGCTTAGTATATAGTATAGGGGTAAGTGAAAATTTTCTTCATATATTCCTCCATTCGAGTTGTCCTTAGACTAGGGCCTCGATTGATACCATTATAGCTAGGCAAGAATGTCACTCATTTCCATCATTGGGAATTCCACTATTAGTGGGAATTTGATCCCCCCAATATCAATTTCAAGGAAGGGAACTCATAATGGCTGATTGATAGACTTAGCACTTGATAACCATTATATCAAATGGACTTACCACTTCTAAATTGATGAAAGTGCTGCTGCCGAATGTTATCCCCAAACATATTTTTTTGGGTCAATAAAATCCTCCCAACTTCACTTTTAAGGTCAATATCTTCTCCTAATTATATATAACGGAATACATGCCATATGAGGCATGTCACTACGCATTAATTCAACCTTAGGACATTTTGGTATAGGTGTTGCTACATGTATATGTGACTTTTATCACGACGAAATAATTAAATTTATTTGTTAAGTTTTACTGCTTAATTTTTTTTTATGATTAATAAATTGTCATATGACTCTTATATATATCCTTGCAATTAAAAAATACATGTGCTTCTCACATGCAAATAAACACATGACATTTTCATAGACTAAATTAGAGAAACTTCTTTCCAATATAATTTGAAGGAAAACTCTTTCTTTTTCATTTTAGGTAAACTTCATCTGAAACTTAATCATCATCAACAGGGCTAATGTCTTAAGGAACTGAATTATTGGATCGCCCACGTGTGGCACAGCAAATGAAAATAATGAAAAAGGCCCTGCGCGTGCCCCGCGTGTTTTAGATAGCCCACGTATCACGAGGGAATATCTTTGCGGGTCTCCCTCAAATAAATAAAAATCTGACTAGCTTTCTGTTGTTGGAAGACCACATATATACTAAGTCGTCAGTCAATTCTTCAAGTATCAACCAAAAAGCAAAAGGTGTGCGTAGAAAAAAAAAAAAAAAAAACCAAAAAGGTGTGTAAAAAAAAAAAATTATTAGATGTTAGAAATATGATAAAACTTTCACTAATAAAAATCAAGATCAAACAATTTGTTGAATAAGTACAATATTTTGGATGAAAACAGAATAATCTTTCATCTAAACTTATTATAAAGATAAATGAATAGACACTTTCGTTAACCGATAAGCTACCTCATTTGTTTCTCTTTTAATTTGCTCCACATACCATGATTCAAAACCATTCAGCCGCCTTTTTGTATTCTCAACCAACTATCCGTACCAATTTTAACAATTTTCTTCTTTCTGCAAAGCATTTACTATTTTCATTCCATCTTTCTTTAATCATGATACATTGCAATCTCAAGTCTCTATTAAATTTCGCACCCTTCCATGATGCCAAAGCTTATGCCACTATATATAGGATATGAGATGTAAAGGCTTTATAGAACACATAATTGCTAACATATTCTTTTCATGATCTCCGGCAATCGCTTTTACCCTGATCTTTATTTTTGTTGTCTATTGTAACATTTCAATTTACCTTTACCACACCTACCAGGGTATTGTCCACCATAATTTTTCTACCGAGCGACCGTGTGCATCAGAGATCCTCAAGCAGGGTGAAGCTTTTTGAAAATCCTCCATTGACTCTTTTGCAATCCTAATTAGTATTTGGGACGGACGAGTAAGATCATCTTAAAAACTATATATTTGTACTTAATTTCCACGATTTCATCTTAAACATTGAAGGTGCTAAAAGAAAAATGATTGTAATATATATGTTGGCATTATGAAAGTGGCCTGACCTTCGCAGTTAAACGTGTTCCACGTCTCCGTCATTCTACATTTTTTAGGCCAAGGTCCATCAATAATTTCACGCCAACTTCAATATTTATATATATGTTGGGGTCACATTTCTTTACTCTCTTTTAAAAAAGCCGTGGAAGGACAATAATTTAGTGTGGATCGGAGACTGGAGATACATCAACTTTTCTGACTACGAGACAAAGAATTAATATGAGCGTGGGCATAAATGAGTGGACTTCCAACCATTCTATGGAGAGAATTACATGATACCACTAAAATCTAAGAACCAACCAAAAAGGATGTTTTGTAGCAGCACACAGCAACCTCATCAAACTCATCAAAGTGGACTAGGAAAACTTGGCCATTGGTCATCACTCATCATTCATATCAATTATCAAGTCTAATCTTGCCCATAACTTTAAAAAAAATTGTTGCCACATATGTTAATTTGCACTATATATATATATATATTTATATATATATAACATCGTGTCCGAATTGTATGAGTCTTTTTCTTATACATGTAAAATTTTGAACCTTAGCATGCATATATTTGATCTCTTACCACTTGCATTAAAACATAACAATCTAAAATTATAGGGGAAAAAAAAAAAAATCAAATTTAGTCCCTAAGCTTTCATGTAATTTTAGTTGAGTTTTTGGGTTTTTAATTTCAAAAATTAAGTACTGAAATTTTTCTCTGATTTCAAACAAGTTTCTCCATCAATTTACTGTCAAATTAATTAATGGTATGTCATGATACCATGTTAAATCACAAGAACTTTTGATATCAGCTCTGATATCATATTAAATTACAATAAATATTGGTATCGGATCTGATATCATATAAGAACACAAGATAATGTAAAGAGATGAAGGCATGAAAGAAAGACACAAGATTAAAATGGTTTGGCCTATAGCCTACATCTACACATCAAAGCATTTTCTTGGCTACATCTTTTCTTAATCACTTAAATCAAAATGACTTGCTTACATGGTTATTTATAGACTGCAAAAGATCCTTCTAGCTTCCAATATTAACTCTACTCATTTACATCACATATAACTGCCAATTGCATTATAAATTCTAAGTAACTCTCTCATGTAGAATAAATCCTATTTAAGTCCATGTAACTCCCACATGTAAAATAAATTTCATGCAACTCCCATAATATATTCTAACAAGGCTACATCTTTTCTTAATCACTTAAATCAAAATGACTTGCTTACATGGTTATTTATAGACTGCAAAGGATCCTTCTAGCTTCCAATATTAACTCTACTCATTTACATCACATATAACTTCCAATTGCATTATAAATTCTAAGTAACTCTCTCATGTAGAATAAATCCTATTTAAGTCCATGTAACTCCCACATGTAAAATAAATTTCATGCAATTCCCATAATATATTCTAACAATTATGTACCAATTGTACGTGTTACATGACACAGTTACTTTAAATTACAAGTATAGCTCCAAAATTAAAAATAATTTTTTTAATTTAAATAGAGAGAGAGAGAGAGAGAGATGATTAGCCTTACTGATCGGTGAGAACTAGATAGAAGATGGCCATCCTTCTCTTGTGAGGGGCAATGTCTCCTTACGTCTCACCAAAGGGTGGCTGCTCAAAGAGAGGGGCGGCCACCCCTATGTGAGGGGATGTTGCCCTCCCATTTGCTAAGGGCGGTCACCTCACTAGATGAGGAGAAGCCCCCTTACCAATTAAGGGTGGGCTTAGTGGCATGGGGGGTGGGCCTAGTGGGGCCATCTCTCTTTTTTTAAAAAAAAAAAAAAATTGTTGTAAATCTTTATTTATTGTATATTGTAATTTAAAATAATTGTGCCAAATGACACGTACCGTTGGTACATATGACATTTCAAACGAAAGCCACATAAGATTTATTGATTGGTCTGATGTGATATGCCTGTAATTAATTTGATGGTAAGTTCACAAAAAGACCTATTTGAAATTTGAAAAAAAAAATTCTAAGAGTTGAAATTAAAAACTGAAAAAATAAATTGAAATCATATAAAAACTTAAGAACTAAATTTGATATTTCCCAAAATTATATTTAAGCGAGCCAAGTGACTTAAAATGTTAAAAATATGGGTGAGCTAACTAGAGCACTTAATACTGGTCTTACCGGAATTAGTTGACGAAGCCACCTCATGCCTCCAGAAGTCCAGACTTGACGGCATTGCCTCCACCATCTTCTCATAGATCACTATGACTAGTGACTTCAGTATCGGCAGGTTCTTGATCTGACACCTAAATCTCCATTATCTTAGCTCTAGCAGGACTAGCGTTGGCTCTATTTTAGTTTAGTTAGAAGCAAACAAGCAGCAATTTGTGTATCTATTTATTTTCATCTCCATATTGATTACGTGATTATGTAATACTAGCTCATAACCTGCGCTATGCGCGAGATTCTTCATAATAATCAAATAAATTTTTTTATATCAAGTTTAATGCTTAATTATCATTCGAAAGCGTTTTTTTTTTTTTTCTGCATAATAATCAAATTAATTTTTGTCTCCTTTTCTTTTCAAAAATGGAAAAAACACTTTCAAAAAATGGTTGAAAATTCAGATAAGTCTCACAAACGAAAAAAGAAATCTCACAAAACATTCAAATGAATTAAAACATAAGAGACTTGATTTTCGTTTAATCAATATAAATTAAATTATGTTAAAATTTTTGTTTCCACGAGAATAGCTTAAAATGAAATGAAAAGGGTGGGGGAAGCAAGATTAAAACTTAGATTCTGATTATCAAACCATCAATAGAAAATTAACAGGAATCTTAGATACATAAATTTTTGCCTTCTTTTGCTTTGAAAATTACAAAAAACACTTCCAAAAAATGCATGAAAATCTGAGTAAGCCGTACAAATGAAAAAAAAAAAAACATAAAACATTCAAATGAATTAAAACATAAGACATTTTATTTTAGTTTAATCAATTTAAATTAAAACATGTTAAAATCTTTGTTCTCATATGAGTACTTTAAAATGAAAAGAAGTATTTTATGAATACAATTAAAACAAAATCTTTTTGGTGTTTCGAAAGATTTTATATTCATTTTGCTTCTCAACAATCAAATAAAAAAACTATAGTCTTCCATGAATCTACTAAAAATTCATACAATTTATTATCTTAATTTTGAAGTTATAATTTTTATCAAAGAAGAAATATATAAATAGAATACAAATTGAAAAAATAAACGACCTGCAAATACAATTAATACAAAATCACAATTTTTTGGAATGAGTTGTGTTATTCTTATCAAATGCACAAAACAATATTTTCATATCTATATATTGAAAGCTATATATATATATATATATATGTGTGTGTGTGTGTGTGTGTGTGTGTACTTTCATTAAACTACAATAAATAACATATAATATGAGTATTGCTAATACAGATTAACAATACAAAACACAAAAGTCAAACAAAAATACACTACAATCTATATCAAATTTAATGCTTAATTATCTTTCGAAAGTGTTTTTGTTCCTTTTCTGCATAACAATTAAATAAATTTTTGTCTCATTTTGATTTCACAAGTAGAAAAATACTTTCAAAAAATTACTGAAAATCCAGATAAGTCTCACAAACGAAAAAATAAATCTCATTAAATATTAAAATGAATTAAAACATTACTGAAAATCCAGATAAGTCTCACAAACGAAAAAATAAATCTCATTAAATATTAAAATGAATTAAAACATAAGACACTTGATTTTCGTTTAATCCATATAAATTGAATCATTTTAAATTTTTTGTTCCCACGGGAGTAATTTAAAATGAAAAGAAGTATAAAGAAAAAAAAAAGAAGAAGTAAGAATTAAAACCTACATTCTGATTATCAAACCATCAATAGAAAATTAGCATGAATCTTTAATAAATAAATTTTTGCCTTCTTTTGCTTTCAAAATCACAAAAATCACTTCCAAAAAATGCATGAAAATCTGAGCAAGCCATACAAATGAAATAATAATAATAATAATAAAAACACATAAAACATTTAAATGAATTAAAACATAAGACCTTATATTTTAGTTTAATCCGTTTAAATTAAAATATGTTAAAATCTTTGTTCTCATGGGAGTACTTTAAAATGAAAAGAAGTATTTTATAAATACTCAATAAAACGAAATTTTTCACTCAAAATTCAATGCTTAATTATCTCTTTGATGTTTTGAAAGAGTTTATGTTCTTTTTGCTGCATAACAATCAAATAAACGCACTATAGTCTTCCATTAGTCTACTAAAAATTCAAACAATTTATTATCTTATTCTGAAGATGTAATTTTTATCAACGAACAAACATATAAATAGAGTACAACAATAGTTTCATATCTATATATTGATAGCTAAAAAATATAAAATAAAATAAAAAATAAAAAAAATTATCTTTTTGTTAAATTGAAACAAACGGTATAGAGTATAAGTATTGCTAATTCAGATTAACAATACAAAATACAAAAGTCAAACAAAAATAAACTAATATTCTATTAGCCCACTAAAAAATAAAAATAAAAAATAAACGACATACAAATAAAATAAATTTAACATCCAATCACAATTTTTTTGGAGAAAATTGTGTTATTTTTATCAAAGGTACAAAACATTAGTTTCAGATCTATATATGGATAGCTAAAAACACAAAAAACTTATCTTTTTCCTTAAACTGCAATAAATTTAGCTATGAATATTGCTAATCCAGATTAACAATACAAAATACAAAAGTCAAACAATCGCAACAAACGGGATGAGCTCATATGAGTATTGATAATCCAGATTAACAGTACAAAACACAAAAATAAAACTAAAATACACTATAATCATTCATTAGCCCACTAAAAATTTCAAAAATTTATTATCTTGATTCTAAAGGTACAATTTTTATCAAAGAAAAAGTATACCCACATATATAATATAAAGTGGATATCTTGATTCTAAAGTTATCATTTTTATCAAAGAAAAAATATACCCACATATATAATACAAATTGAAAAGAAAAAAAAAAAAAAAAAAAGAGAGAGAGATAGACGTGGGGAGAGAGAGAAGTTGAGAGAAAAAGAAAAAGAACAAAAAAAAAGAAAAAAAGAAAGAAAGAGAGAGAGATGGACGTGGGGAGAGGAAGAAGTGGAGAGAAAAAGAAAAAGAAAAAGAAAAGAAAAGAAAAAAGAGAGAGAGATAGACGTGGGGAGAGATAGAAGTGGAAAGAAAAAGAAAGAGAGAGAGAGAGTTAGATGTGGAGAAGGAGAGAAGTG
>FXXK01000023.1:1483740-1511043 GCA_900184695.1 Betula pendula | reverse complement strand
AGAAAGAGAGATAGACGTGGAGAGAGATATGAAGTGAAGGGAAAAAGAAAGAGAGAGAGTTAGACGTAGAGAAAGAGAGAAGTGAAAAAGAAAAGAAAAGATAGAGGTGGGAGAGAGATAAAGTTGAGAGATAGAGAAGAGAGAGAGAGAGATAGACGAAGAAAAGAGCTAAGTGGGAAAAAAAAAGAAAAAGAAAAAAAAAAAGAGAACCGGTTCAGTTGAACGGTTTTACTTAATTGACTGGTTCAGTGTTTAAAATTATGGGTTAAAAAACCGATTTTTTGCTTAAAAATTATGGATTCACGCCACGTGTCGCAATTCTAAAAACTTTAATATGTGATTCAGCTATTATATATATATATATATATATTGCTTCATTTAGAGCTGAAAATTTTGACACAACTCATAAATTATAAATAAATTTAATATGAAATTAGTGGGTTAGAGGTTATAAGTTAGAGATCTAACTATTTTAATTAAATGAATTGGTTTATAGTAGATATATATAGTCTTATATTAATGACTCGACACGATTCGAATCCGACATACAATATTTATTATTGACAATATTTAACACGATTTACTAACTTAATATGAAATTAGCAGGTTAAGGTTGAGCAACTTACCCCATTTAATTAAATGTATCAGATTATAATTAATTTATATAGTCTTATGCCTATACTTTCTCACTATCCAAATCCAACAGGCAAATAGAAATCTTCACTCCTAACTTTATCTTCACAGACAATCATCTCCATAACAGCAATTTGGCTTGTAAAGCTTTGATGCATTCATTTAATTTTTCTTTTCACTTTATTCTCTTGCACTGAATCATTAATTAAATTGCACTTTGAGAACTTGTCATTCCTAATTTATTGTCATTAAAATATTAAGCTCCTAAGTAAGTTGATTACTGTGGACACTTCATGCTTCATTTTTTCGCGCGTAAATAATTTTTAATATATATATATATATATATATTTATATATATATATATATAATAATATAGTATATATATATATTAATATGTGTTTGTGCGAAAAAATAATAATCAAACCAAAAAGTTTGCAATTAGGGGATTGTAATGTTTTTGACCAGGATCAAGATTGAACATGAATGAAAACAATGGATGAACCACAATCACCAAGAAAATTATATATTAACTACACTACATGTATACTCTCTTGTATATAGAAGTGTAATTAATGTTTTTTAGGAACTTACCATAGGATCGTGACACATTGTTTTTTAGGAAGGCCTCGAAAATTGTCATTTGTTCTGCGCTCCAAAATCCAAACAATTACTCCCAAAACAAGGAAAGATATACTTGTAACACACCACAACATTGGAGTAAACAGTCACAAAAAGGCCCAAGCACTATAGTTCAACTTCCCAAGTACTGGCGCCACTACAACTAACCTAGACTCGAGATATGGCAGCGTGAAATCCACCATCTTTGTCCAATTGGTGGTTATTGTAATATCACCAACCACAGCATCAAATTTCTACATGGAAGATGAAAATCGGTGACTTAGGAGTAAAAAACATATTTCTTTCACAACAAAGTCTATAGAAAATTTTTGTAATTCATACTTACACCTGTTGTGATCATGTGCAGAAGATCAACGGTTCTTGGATTGCTGCATCCATCCCCAAATGGAATAAACTGATATGGGACTGCATATGGCAATTGTTCCGTTGCAGCATTAAAAACATCAATACAATATCCAACATAGTTATCAGAGCCTTCTTTATGTGAGACAAATTCACGATAGTTGATTCGATTAAGGACTCCAACTCGCAGTTGCTTTCTGTTGCTTGAGAATACCTACCCACGAGGCTTTTGAGTGGTTTGTCCCGACCAGCTTACACCTGTATGGTTGTTGATTTGAACTGGACATGTTTAGATGTGCAATGTGCTTTTCTGGAGGCACCCGTGATAAGCTGGAAGAATTGGACCAATAACCAATTGTCATGATCCTCGTATCAATGACATTGAGTAATTCAGAACCATTGAGGTCCCCATCTGAAGTGAAATTCATTGAGGCACTTAAACCACTTAAACTGTCAAAATGTAAGTTCCCTCCATGGAACTCAGTCAAACTTGAATCATTTGAAAATGTAATATGGTTTCCCCCAAACGTGTAGGGGTGGCCGAGCCACTACTGAGGGTGGCTTGACCACCCCTCCATATTTTTTTTTCTTTTTTTTTTTCAATTTTTTTTAAATAAAAATATAATTTTATATTTTTTTTATTTTATTTTTTGAGTTTGGTTGAATAAATTTGAGTTGTGGAAGATGGTTAAATTTTGAGAATAATTGAGTTAGATATAAAAAAAAAAAAAGGGTACCTAAACATGCCCTATAGTAGAAAGCTCCAATACCCTCTCCCTTGGCCTTCTATTGGACCCGCTCTTTCCATCCTCATCGACTTTAACAACATCCTCTTTGTTTTCTTTAACAAATTTAATGTTTAAAAAAATTATTTTCATTCGTTTGAATTCTATTTATTTCAAATGCTGACGTGGCTCAGCATTGTCATAGGATGGTCGTATGATTTTCTATGAAATAGACTTTCTCATGTAAGCAATGATTCAATCTGTATGCGTGAAGATTGCGAGGTATTGTTAGATGAACATAAATTAGCTACAAACTAATTCTTACAAATTAGTCTAATAAAGTGATATGTGTTTCTAAAGCAGGTGAGAAGCACATATTTTCTTATTAAAAAAAATATGTGAGAAACATATGTTATTAAAAAAACATGTGTTTCTCACATCTCACATACTAATTGACACATATCACTTTATTAGATTGATTTATAGGAATTAGCTATGTTGGTTCAGTTTTCGGTATGGTGACGTGTGCTTTCGTTGATAATTTCTTTGATATCTGCAAAACAATAAACATGAACAAAGGGGTTTGTCGGTACCAACAGTTTCCGGTATGGTGACGTGTGCTTTCGTTGATAATTTATTTGATATCTGCAAAACAATAAACATGAACAAAGGGGCTTGCCGGGGGTACCGGCTGATCCCACTCCGATGCCTAAGTCAGTATCTGAGAGATTGATTCTTTAGAAAATAAGAGGACAGAGATTTCAGTATGTTGATACCTGATAGTATGGGCCTATTTATAAGCTAGAAGTTTATTCAGCTTAGGCATCTTCTTATTTGAGTCTGAATAGAATTTTCTTATTTAAATATGAATAGAACTGTTAGTTAGAATCCGAGTAGAATTCTTATCCCCAATTAGATGAGATAAGAGTTTATCTAGGATTATCCAGGACTAAAGCTAATCGCAATAGTATTCCTTTTTGGGAATGACTCTTCTTCCTCTTATCCTTCTTATCACATCGGGATAAGGACGTATCTTCATGGACCTGTGCACATCGAAAGACTGAGACTGAGACTAAGACTAAGATCGAGACTGAGAAGTCTGAGAAGTCTGAAACTGAGGCCCAATGGGTTTTAATCAACCCACCAGTAGAAGTTATGTAGATGGGCTGGATTGAGGGAAATATTTCCCAACAAGCTACAAATTTATATCATTGCCAGGAGTTCCTCGTGTATTTTTAACATTTCTCTAATGAAATAGAAAAGGAGAGCAAGAAAGCAAGCTAAGCCACATAATAAGAGCATTAGCAGCAGCTTCCCTTAAACTCCATTCCTTTCTCTAGTGTAAGGAAAATTGTTAAAAAAACACAAAAAAGTCTCTGTAGCAGCTTCCCTAAGTGTTCCTTAAACTATAGAAACACCAAGGGAACCACTTTTGGTTCCTTTCATCTAGGGAACAAAAAATGGTTCCCTTAGCATTATTTTAATATAAAAACTTTCTCTCTCCTCTACCATTTGTTTAAAACAATATTTAAATAATTTTTCTTTTCTCTTTCTTTCTTCTAGCATTTAATTTAAATAGTATTTAATTCATATAGAGAAAAATGAAGGGAAGCTGCTGTGAAGTGCATTTAAATAGAGAACTAAAAAATAATTTTGTTTCCTATATTAAAGAAAAGTTTAAGAGAAACTGCTGCTAATACTCTAATAAGAGGCCCTAGAAACTTGTAAGGTGAAGGCGGTCTACATGTTGCTTCGCACCATTCGAGCTGCAAGCACTTCTTGTAAGCCATTTGTCGTGAAGCTTTGTAGATCCCCATTCTCTGACAGCCTTAGGATGGTAGTTGACATGTCAATTGCTAGTAGCGAGTCCAGTGGAAAGACTTAATCAATCAAAAATTAAGTTCAGATTAGAAATAACCAATACGACAATAGAAGAGTCTCCTTCCAATATTGCCATTTTACTATAGTATAATATGTATAAATAAATGGTCATTACAATTGCACCATATTAATTATTGTACAGATAAAACGAGAGCGTGAGTTTATACCTCTCGTATAGTCGCTTCGTGAAGACTTCCTTTCTCTGTACGATAGACCCACTCCAATGCTTAAACTCGCAAAGCTAGCTTTGCTACTCAAGAATTGCTTATCTTAAGCCTCTTAACTTCTCTAAATGTTTTTATTTTTTTTCATTTTTTCTAATCAATAACGAGGGGAAGGGAAAGAGGAAATTACAACAACAAAAAAAAAAAGGGGGCGGGCAACCCAAACAGTAGTCCCAAAACGATCTACAAACAGTGCATAAACTATAAGAACTATCGAAAATGGGTCAAATAAATTACTAGGCCCATCAAGAGAACCAATACAGCCCCGAAGGGCCGTTAATAAAGGCAAAGTTCCTCAAGGGGAACAACCAAAAACCACACAGCAGCTGCAGCGAGCGGAGAACCGCTGCACCGCGAGATAACCTGCACTGAAGTGGGGTGAAGAGAAACAACCGGCAGAGAAGCTAAAGCCTAAAGAAAACAATAATACAAAACAGAAAAATACAGAAAATAATTAGAAAAAAACTCCAAACCCTAAGAACAACATCATCAGTGGAGGCCGTGTTGACGCACTGGCACAGGAGGTCCACGCACGTACGCATGAAAACCACGCGCATGTGCATGACTGCCGAGCGGGGGCAAGGGAGGCGGCAACGGGGAGCATAGAGGCTGGAGAATAAGGCAGTGAGGTGCGCTGGTGGGTGGAGATGACGGAGGATGTCAGATCTAGCTTCAAAAAAGCTAGATCTAAAATCTAAGCCAGATCCGTGCGGAGGATGAGAGGCGACGATGCAGAGGAACCGGTGTGGTGGCGATGGAGTGGTAGATGCAGCGATTTAGGGAAGAGTAGGGATAAATCGCACAAGGCAATGGATAGAGTCTCGTAAAAGACAACAAGGCTTAGAGAAAACTCTAGAGAAAGAGAAAAAGAAGGGGGAGGCTTCATCAATGAAGAGAAAGGGAGAAGGAGAGGGGAGGAGGAGGGCGCTAGGGTTTTTTCACGAGAGAGAGAGACAGAGAGAGAGAAGCTCTCGAGGAAGGTAGGTAGGACCCTCTAGACTTTTAAAAATGCAAAATGAATGTTTGTGTTAGTTTTCACTTCAGCCTTCAGCCTATTTATAGATTTTTTAGGTCAGTGTTACAGTTGCTCGATCGATCAAGATGATCCATCACAACCTCGAATCATGTGTCACGTTTCTCAATGGATGGAGCATGTCTCTCGATCAATCGAGGCATCACGTGAGTCAAAATCGAGTCAGATTCAATTGTTCTGTGCAGGCTCGGTCGATCAAGCATTAATCTTTCCTGCCAAATTTTTTTAGTCTGCCACGTGTCACATTCTTGATCAATCGAGCTTGATGCAGAAACCTTAAGTCCTACTTTTCCAACTCTGTTTTATGTTCCGTTTCGTCTTATTTTCCCGGTACTTCCGTACTTTATTTTATAGTGACTTTAGTGTGTACTTTATGCATTTTTTTTATTTTCTTAATAATTAAAATATACATTTTAATTTTTTGGGCGTTACATGGTAGCCATGTGAAGCGACGGAATTAGAATTTCTCAATTGACAAGGTCAATGAGTGGTCATGCCTAATTTTGATAGGGGCAAAATATAATTTTTAAACATAAAATGCACATATATTAATTTAACAACATTTTTTAAAAGAAAATTTGGAAAACAATAGGGCCATGGCCCTCCTTAGTCTCAATGTGGTTCCATCTCTGCATGTGATAATAGCTTAAATATGCACATTTTCTATATATATAAGCCTTATAAATTAACAGCCAATTTTAAAAAAGTCATATGAAGTGTCAAGTGGTGCATTTTGACCCCTCAAACTACCAATATGTAATAAAAAGACTATTTTTCAGATTTTCTTCTTATAATACTATTATTTTTTTTAAAAAAAAAAATTAGGGATAACTGATCCACCACATGGTACATGGGGTGGATTGGCCACTCCAAAGCTATAACTAATTTTTTTTAAAAAAATAAATAAATTGGGGGTGGTCGATCCACCACATGGGGGTGGATCGGCCACCCCCAAAGCCTGGAGGGTGGCTTGCGGCCACCCCCATGCTAAGGAGGGTGGTTTGCGAGCCACCCCTAGGCAAAGTGGAGGGTGGCTCGCGACCATCCCCAACCCTCTAAGAAGAAACTCTAAAAATTAGCATTTTTAATTATCATATATTGGTAGTTTGAGAGGTTAAGATACACCACCTGATGCTTCATGGAGTTTTTAAAAATCAGTTGTTAGTTCATGGGTCTTTTTTATATTTTTCCTCTAAAAAAATTAAAATAAGCCTTATCATACTTTATTTTGTATCACATCTTACATTTTATACTTATTTGTGGAATATTTTTCAATCACTAATCTTATGCTTAAATGATGTATTAATGCAATAAATTATTTTTTTATATATATTGGTAGAAATTTTTGTAGAAATAAGAACGTGTTTGCTCACCATGCTTGGTGGATGGGTTTGCCCTGCCGGTGGAGTTTGGATTTTGGATGAACAAGAGAACTCACATCTCTTTATTCCAAATCTGGAGTTTGGATTTTACTTGAATTATACGTTCCCAATGAATTAAATTCTGTTGTCAACAAGCAGAAAAATCAGAACTACGGTACTGCCCGTTTTGCAGCCAAGAATGAAAATCAGTTGTCTAAAATATGTAGCAAAACGCAGAGAGAAATCCGTATAGAAGCGTGAAGGGCTGAGCTTGTTGGAAGGAAATAGCGTTAATCAAGCCAAAAAATATTGCTTATCGACAATTAGTTTTTGATTCATTATGATTTTTTTTTTTTATATCAAATATTGCTTATTTTGTTTGATTTTTTATGATTTTAAAATATAGTGAAGTGCTTTATTAATCTCTTTTTTAATATGTCATTAAAATCAAATTTTTAATTAAACTCCAACTCAATCAACTTTATTTTTTATTAGTGCTTAATTGTTTTATCTTCCGATTAGAAAAGTTCATTCTCTACCTAAATGAGTTAAAGTATATTTTATTTAATTTAATCACTCAATTGTTCCACTTCTTAGTGGAAAACAACAATCAACTCATTTTATTTTTTTACATGATAATAGAAATTTTGCTTGAGTGTCTATTATTTCCAGTAGATCGACCTTGATCTTATTATTTGCGATAATTTACACTTGGGTTTGTAATATTTTCGATGCATCACCCTACGGTGGTCACCACAAACTTCTAGCAGCCCCGTGGTGATTTTAAGAACTTTATGTTGAAACTCAACGACTTCGAAGTGGTTGCTCGATCCATTCGGCAGTTCCGCAGTGGCTGCCGCTGGGCGGCCACCAATGTAGAGTGTAAACAGCAGTAGTATTCTTTTTATTTTTCTTTCTTTCATTTTGGGGAACAATTTTCAATTTTTTACTTTTTGAGACATTTCTCAAAAATTAATTTTACCAAACGAATTTTCATTTGTGGACCCACATAAACACATTTTTTTTTTTTTCAAATGTTGTCCACCAAAAAAATTCTCAATTTTTACCTTTCTAAAAGCTTAAAACTCAAAAACTTGTCAAAACTTTACCAAACCAATCAATATGTCTGTTTGGCCATGCACGTATAAAGCATGGTGTGATCCAGTGTATTTTTTAAAGTTTAGTAATATTTTTGCAAATTACATTTAAGGTAGAGAGGCTAAATGTAATTTTTCCTTCTTAAAACATTCTCACATATATGTATCCTCATTTATATGTGAGGATGCTAGTAATAGTTTGTCATAAAAATATAGTAGGACTGTATAGAAGATAACAGCATTTATTCATGATCATTTCCCCGTATATATACCCATTAATGCATTTATGGACTAAGGAGGCTATAGTAGAAAGGGGAAGGGGGAAAAGGTATATAGTAGAAACGGTAACATTCAAACCACTTCGAGGTTCATCTTCATGCACTCTACCATTTTAGACCCTCTCCCTTTGCCTTCTCTTGGACCCGCTCTTTCCGTCCTCCTCCACTTTACTCATCCTCTTCCTTTTTTTTAACAAATTTAAGAAATGATTCAATCCATACGCGTGAAGATTGCGAGGTATCATCGGAGTGCCTCATGTACTGGCGCACCATCTTAATGAAATAGAAAAGGAGAGCAAGAAAGCAAACAGAGCCACATAGTAAAAAGAGGCCCCAAAAACTTGTAAGCTGAAGGCGGTGCACGTCTTGCTTTGTAACTTCTGAGCTGCAGTCACCTCTTCTAAGCCATTTGTCGTGAATCCTTTGTAGATCCCCATTCTCTGACAGTCTTAGGATGGCAGTTGACATGTCAATTGCTAATGGCGAGTCTCGTGGAAAGGCCTAATCAATCAGAAATGTGGAACAACATGACTATATTATCATCATTAAGTTGATAAATAAATGCTAAATAGCCTGTTGTTGATACACATAATCAACCTATTAAAGTCAAAGAATAATGACATGTTCGAAATGATACTTACAAAACCCCACTCCAATTTGGTGAACTCGTAATCGACAATACGAAAATCACATCTGGTGGAGAGAAAGACCTCCATATATGCTCGCTCATCAATAACTGCAGCAACACCACCCTTACTCGGGCCATCCTTTAAAGCTTTCTCATAATCTTCTGACGAGTCAAGGGGAACAAGTCTGTTTCTATGTATGTTGAGCTCGTTGGCTAGATAATTTTCAACATATGAACCACGTTGGAAACCAATGGGATCGTTGCTTTTTATCAAACTTTCAATGCCTTTGTCGGGGCAAGAAAGTTGTTCCACTGTAAGGATTGATGTCAGACTTGCAGTGTAACTCGAACTGAGTACTAGAACTACAAAAAGCCATATGATAAGCACTATGCGACCAAGGGTGCTTACAATATTCTCCCCTACATAAAACAAGAAACAAGCAATTGAGTAATTCCCATATAAGAGGCTTTGCACGTACCTATGGGAAATAGCTATTGAAGACTATGCTGAGCATTTTACTTACTATAAGAGAAAAACAAAGTTGACAAGCTAAACCTGCAAAGTGAAGCAAAAAAATTAGCAATTAGGGGATTAGATCAAGATTGAAGAAGACATGCAATCTACAGAACATGAATGAAAATCATGGATGAACCACCCAGCAAATTAATGGTACAATCATTGAATTTAAACATCCAAGCAAAACCACTAAAGAAAATTTTTTGACTTGACATTTTCTACATTACAACTATGGCTGAGATGACAACTGGCATCACCACCTCTGTAGCTCCTCTCTTAAAAAAAAAAAAAAGGAAAGAAATAAAGAAATAAAAAAGAAAGAAAGAAAGAAAGATGACAACTAGGGAATTATGTTATGCTTTTCCAGTGTTAGAATATTTTATATTCTATATTATTATGTTTCCTTCTAGAGTTTATTCCTTACCTTATTAGTCTAGGGTTTTTTGGTGACTACTCATAGTCTCTCTATTTATAGAGGCTATTGTAGCACATTATGATATACTGGAATATACAAGATATAGCTCATACGTCTCTCTCCGCTTCCGATCTTTCTCTATCTTCCTTATTATTTTTCAATATATTTAACATGGTATCAAAGACATTTTCTTATGGCCTTCAATAAATGTCATTGACGTTTCCTGGCGTTCCTCTTGACGATCTCACCATTCTGATAGTCCACACACCGCCATTCTCCCTCGCTTGTGCTACAAGTCTCTTTCAAGCCTTCCTAGGCCGTATCCTATAAATCTAATAACAGAATCTAGTCTGCAAGGTATAGATCTATCGATATGTAGAAGATCTACCACTGACGGCATTTGCATGTGCCACTGGCAAAATCCACATGCGCCCTACACACTGCCACCATGACTCGTTTCGGCCAAACAACCACAAAAAGTGGTTCTTCAAACCCAAATCGGTGGACCTATGAAATTTCGGCCCGTCCAGAAACGACATGCACCATAACGCACTTCTTGAAGATTCTGTTGGTCCTCCACGCGCAACCCACCTCTCCCACGTGCCTCCACACGCCAGTGGAATCACTATGCGCGTCATTTACACGCGCCACGCACTCCCACACGCCAAAAGGGGCTCCTGCACATGGAATCCAAGCGCCACACACGCCGCACGTGCGTCAATCTGGTCTAGAACCGGTTCAATTCAAACCAACAAGCACCAAACCCGGTTTCATCCTGATTCTCTCCTTTTCAAACCAGTTTTACCCGGCTCAGCCAATCAGGTCAACTGGCCCTCTATCAACCTAGGCTCAGCCGATCAGGCTAGCCTGACCCATCATCAGCCCACAACTCAGAACGGTTCAAAATCAGTTTCAAACCAAGTCATCGGGTTTCAGGGTCCAATCTGGTTCGGCTGGTCAAGCCAACCGGGTCGATTTCCATTTGGGTCAGACCAATCCATTCAACGGTCCATGGGTTTCAGGTCAGATCGGCCCATCCAACCAGCCCGACCATCAACCCGGCTCATCCGATCAGGCCAGTCGGGTCAATCTATCAACCCGGTCCAAATCTCGATTCAAACTGGCTCATGCCATTTTCCAACAAATGCATATCGGTTCATGCCATTTTCATCCAGTTTATCCAAATTCAGCAAAGCCCAAGTCGGTTCAATCCAGTTCATGCCGATTCAGTAGTCTTCTCAGCTAGCTACCGTTGTCTGTCTTCGGCCCCCACCTCCGAAGACTTTCCAACCAACTCCAACAAATAAAAAAAAACTTAATTTCCATTTCTTTTTCCTAAACTCAAGCTTACACCTTGCGTTTGAGGAGGGATATTAGAATATTTTATATTATTATGTTTCATTGTAGAGTTTATTCCCTACCTTATTTAGTCTAGGGTTTCTTAATGACTACTCATAGTCTCTCTATTTATAAAAACTGTTGTAATACATTATGATATACTAGAATATACAAGATGTAGCCCATAGGCCTCATACGTTTCTCTCTGCTTCCGCTCTTTCTCTATCTCCCTTATTATTCTTCAATATATTTAACATCCAGATTTGAAGAGCAAGATCTTCCCCAACATGATCATTTGCGAAAAAAGATGGAATGGACGAAGGGAAATTTTAACTACAGTAATGTTTCTAACTCACCATAGGATGGTGACACATTGCTTTCTATGAGGGCCCTGAAAATCTTGATTTGTCCTACGCTCCAAAATCCAAATAACTACTCCCACAACAAGAAAAGATATACCTATAACACACCACATCATTGGAGTAAATGGTCTCAAAAACGCCCAGGTATTAGAGTTCGACTTCTGAACTGGGGCCACTACAACTAGCCCGGACTCCATATATGGCTTCGTGAAATCCACCATTTGTGTCCTGTTGCTGGTTATTAAAATGTCACCAACCACAGCATCAAATACCTACATGAAAGAGGAAAACTAGTGAATTAGGAGTAAAAAGCATATTCATAACAAAGTTTGTACGTAGAAAATTGTTGTGGTTCATACTTACACCCATTGGAATCGTGTTCAGAAGATCAGAGTAACTTGGATTTTTATGTCCATCCCCAAATGGAATAAACTTACATGGGACTTCATATGGCATTAGGTCCTTTGCAGCATTAAATACATCAATACAAAATCCAGCAAAGTTATCTGAGCCTTCTATCTTTGACACAAATTCACGATAATTGATTCGATTTGGGACTCCAACTAGCAATTGCTTTCCGTTGCTTGAGAATACCCACCCATGAGGCTTTTGAGTGGTTTGTCCCGGCCAGATTACACTATATAGCTCTTTTGGCTTTGCACTGATCTTTTCTGAGGGCGCCAATGATAAGCTGGAAGAATCATTGGACCAATAACCAATTGTCTTCATGACCCCTGTTTTAATGACATTTATTACTTCATATGTAGGACCCATGAGGTCCCCATCGGAAGTGAAATTCATTTGGCCACTTAAACCAGTCATATTAACTTGTAAAATGTTGCTAAGCAACACTTTCCCTCCATCAAAGGTGCTCAAGGCATCAAAATGCAAGTTTCTTCCGTGAAACTCAATTAAAGTTGAATCATTTGAAAATGAAATGTTTCGCCCTTGATTTAAAAATGCGTCAAGTGCATGAGCAAGAAGCCAAACCGTGTCGTAGGCGTATAGACCATACGTATTTAGTCCAAAAAGGGTGTCATTTGTCTTTGAAGTAATCAAGTTGCTCCACCTTGAAACAAATTTCCGTTTGAGTTTTGAATTTGGAGTGTGCACACGCAAGGTAAGAAACCCTTGAAAACTATCCATTGCCTCTGGAAGGGGGAAAGGTTCTGTATCGAGTAAAGTAGAGAGCCAATCAGTAGCTATCCACACATATCCATTTCCCATCATCCCATTCTTACGTGCCATATCAACTACCTCTAGACCCCAAGTAGCATATATGTGGAGGATAATTACACGAGACTCCATCAACGTCACCTTATGCAGTGTATTAGAGATGTCATTCCAATCTACTTTGGGGCTCATAGGTGCTTTGTACGAGATTTTACAACGTCTTTTGGCGAGCTTGTCACCTAATGCGGCAACCCCATTTCTCCCATGATCATCATCAACATAGATTGCTATTACATCTCGCCATTCGTAGTAGCTTACAATTTCTGCTATGGTAGCCATTTGAAAGAGGTCACTTTGCGTTGTCCGCACAAAGTAAGGGGAATTAAGTGAATTCAGGGTAGGGTCCGTTGTTGCAAAGGATAATAGAGGGATTTGGAGTTCACTCGCAATATGTGAAATTACATGTGCCATAACAAGCTGGGAACCAATTATGGCCACCGTATCATTCTCCATAAACTGCAAAGCTGTGAAAGAACAATGAAAAGCGTAATCTGAATGAAATTCTCTGACTTGACAAGAAAAAACAAGGAAAAAATTGTGAATGAACAAATTAACAAAAGATGTTTCAAAGTATATATGTACGAACCCTCAACGATTTCCAGAAGTCCGCTTGATAATTTTGTATCCTGCATGGAAATTTTCAGCTTAGTTCCGTTTAGAACCACTGGATTGGAATTCACATCGTCCACTGCAGTTTCTATGGCAACTTTTGCAACTTTCCCAATGGAAGAATTGAAAGACAAAATAGCGCCAATGTTAACAACATCAGGTCGAGCGGAAGCACCAGTGCCAGTGCTAATAAAGTGCCCATTGTAGAAAATCATTACCAAAAGCCAAAACATATGCATGGTGGATTCGACTGCAAGGAAAGCAAATAGTCTACTCATAAAATTTGAAGATTAGCGGGGAAACTTCACAGGCATGCATACCGACACTGCAGCCTACGAAAATGCATGTTAAAGAAAGACATGCATTCAGGGCGTAGCTAGCATTTTAGGTTTGGAGAAAAATTAAAGAAAAAAAAAAGTTAGAAGGATAAAAATAAATTTTTAAGGGTATATTTTAAAAAAATTAAAAAATTTAGGGACAAATTTTTTTTAAAAAAAAAACATTTGGGAGGTCAAAAATAAATTTTTAAGGGTATATTTTAAAAAAATTAAAAAATTTTGAAAATTTCAAAATTTTTTTAGGATCACAGCCCCCCAAACGGCCATGTGGCTCCACCCTTGCTTGATGCACCTACACATATATTGATAGCCACACAGACATATACACTTAGATATAAACATACGTACGTACATATATCCAATATGTATTTATGTATGTCTATATATATGATCAGGTCATGAAACAAAATAGTTGAAACATGAGTTGCTCTCGTAAGATTAACATGTCATGACAAGCTAGATGGTCGCAAGTACCTCAAAAAAAATATTGTTGAAATATTGTTGTATGTTTAGATGCATTTATATATATATATATATAGCCAAAGCCAAAGGCAATACAACCATGATAGCGCGCGTTGACTAGCATAAGTCCAAACCACGCGCTGTGCTTAATGGCCATAACCCAACAAAACCCAATTACAAAGCAACAATGAAGAATATATTAAAAGCTTGAGTTGGTGTTTTGTAAAATTCTCTAAAAAAAAAATCATTATCAAAGCATTCAAATTTTTTATATTTTATCAATCATTTTTTAATAATTTTTTTTTATTTTTTATATCACATTAATAAATTTTTATTACTATTCAAATAAAAAAATTCACAAAAAAACAAAAAAATTTCATTTTTCTATACAAAAAATTCATAACATTCTTTTTACTTTATATCACATCAATCATTTTTTGTTACCATTCAAAACTTAAAAACTCCAAAACTCTTTACCAAACAAATATGAGATTACTAAAAAGTTCGGTGTAGGTGTGAATGAGATTACTTTCAAGTGGAAATTTCCAAGTAAAAAACAATGTTCATTTTCAGAACATACGAAATAATAATTAGTTGGGAAGCAAGTCTCAGAAACAGAGTTGAATAGAAAAAAAAAAAAAAAATTCTCAGAAACGGAGGTCATAATTAATTGAAGACCAATGCTCATGATGAAATGAATGGTGCCATATATATAGTCGCAACTCGAAAGTAATATAATCAATCGTCATGCAGGAATGAAAACTGTAATTGTTCGGAAGTAAGAGCAAGCAATATACTTTGTTGATTATGCAAAGAGATTGTGCTTTAGATGAGCATGCGCCTCGACAACCAGATTACTCCGGCTTAGGCGCAAGCACTCACCGGCATGTTAGAACACTAGTAATGGTTTAATTTCTTAAATTCTATTTTCTTCTCTAGATATAGGAAAAATTATTTAAAAAAAAACATGCAATAGCTTCTCTAGATATTTCCTAAACTAAGGAAAATCCAAGGCAAGGCCGCTTCTTCCCTTAGGCGACTTAGGGGGTCGCCTAAGAGCATTTCTTTTAATATCATCTACTTTAGCTAGTAAAAAAGTACAACTCTCTACTTTATCTACTGTTTTTTTTCATTATACACTCTAACAGATCCTTTATTTAACTCTCTACTTGCTTTTAAATATTATTACTCATTATTTTTTTATTATATTTTTTGCCAACACTCAATCAAAAGGAAAACAAACATATATATGAAATCATTCATTAAAACAAACACGGAATGTTCAAAACGAAACACAGAATGCAAACATATATATTATTCTTAAGACTAATAATAATAAGAAAAAAAAAAAAAAACTAAAACATATTTGATTGAGATTTTCCCTGCTTTGTTCTCACCCTACCCTCCGATCAGCCATCAATCATGGCAATAGAAGAAAAACAAAACCCACCTAGATCTTGAGGCCTCAATCCCACGGCCAAGCAAATCCCTTTGCTGAGGCTAGTGCCATAAACGAAACCCAAACAATCAGAGATGGTGTATATCCAAAACAAAAAATTCAAATTTCCATGAAACCCAAACAAAACAAAAAAAAAAAGAGAGAGAAAGAAAGATGAGAAGAAGAGAAGCTGAGAAGAAGAGCTTGGTGAAGAAAGAAAGAAGAAGAAAAGAGAGAAAAGAAAAGAGAGAAAGAGAAGAAACAATAAAAAAATAAAATGACTGTTTGAGAATGGTAGTTTTATATCCAAAACAAAAAATCCAAATTTCCATGAAACCCAAACAAAACAAAAAAAAAAAGAGAAAGAAAGATGAGAAGAAGAGCTTGGTGAAGAAAGAAAGAGGAAGAAAAGAGAGAAAAAAGAAAAGACAGAAAGAGAAGAAACAATAAAAAAATAAAATGACTGTTTGAGAATGGTAGTTTTAGTCCAAGAAGCTGTGACAATAGTCTACTGTAGCAAATTGAATCATGAACTTTTATTATAAAAGGTTTGTTGGAGGAGAAAATTATGTTATAACAACTAAATATAACTATTATGCTTCATTTAAAGTGTCTGTTAAAAATGCTCTAAGGCCCCAAGGAGAAGAAGGCCCTCCCAATAGTAATATTTGATAGGATGGATTCAAATATATATATATAGGGTTGTAAAATAAAAAAATAAATAAAAAGGGCCCAATTACACTGCACAATTGATTTTGACAAAAAAGAAAAAAGGAAAAAAAGAAATTTCTCTCCTTTGGTAGACTCTTACTCCACGGAAAAACCAACCGTCAAAAAACATGATTTTGCTAAAAAAAAAATACCGGTGATTTATCTCTCCCTTTCCAGACTCTGGAAACAGATCTCTCCATTTCAATTGAAATGGAGAGGAGCCCCAGTTCACGGTTAGGATTCTGTTAAAAAGATCTAAGGTTTACAATCAGCCACCTCATTTAAAAGTCACTAACGTTTTCTTTTGGCAAACTTAACGTACGTTAGTTTTTCTGATAACATACGTTAGTTTACTTGCTGAAAAAAAAATAAAAACCCAAGGAATAGGAAAGTCAAACCCACTTAAATCCCTCTGATTTGTCTCTCTCTGAACTAATCTTCTCTGATTGATCCAAAACTAATCTTCTCTCTATAATGGGTGAGGTTGATTATCCTATTAGGCGGAGCCAGGAATTTTTTCTTGAGGGGTCCGAACTGTTACTTACATATATATATTTAGTTTCTCTATGTGTGTGCGCGCGTATATTTTTATAAAATAAAAGCAGACAAGTCTTAAATTTATACTGTCAGGGGCGGAGGCATGTTAGGCTTTAGGGGGTCCATGGCACCCCCAAACAATTTTAAATCCTTAAATTTTTTTTTTTTTTATATGTTTACTGGTGATGGCCCTGGCAAAATGAAAACAATGACCCCCCAAAAAATTTTATGGTTCAAAAACTATGAGTATATTAATTTTTTCTCCTTAAAAAAGAAAAAAAAATTTAGTCGAGTCAGAACATAGGCTGTACATAAAAAAAATAAATATATATATATGGGCTAATAAAAAAAAACTGAAAAAAAAAAAAAGGAACACTGAGCGGTAAAAAATTATCTCCTTCAACACGCAAGAGTACATTGAAAACTGTCAATCACCAACTCTCAGTCTCTCAAATCTCAACATCAACGATTACACTGCCAAGGGGAAAATGGGAAAATGAGAAAATTTTATTTCAAAAAACTCTCAAATCTCTCTCAATCTCACCCAGTCGGCCAGCCCAACGAAAAAGATAAAACAATTTGTTGTGATTGTGTGAACATACCGAGAGGCTAGTCAATCTGGTCTGAATCCACCTACGGGCTTCGGTTGTCCACGCACCGGCACCGCGGCACCAGCAGCAGCAAGCAGCAACGCAACCCGGCAACTGTGAGTTTCAACTCTTTCTTCTCTGTAATCATGTGATTTATGCTAAGAAATTTGGGGCTTTTCTAAGACTGAAAGTGAGGGTTTGTTTGTTCAAAAAAAAAAAAAAGTGAGGGTTTCTGGGTTTGTTCGCTCAAAGAAAAACAGAGAGTGACTCTATGAGGACTCGTGAATATGCTGTATGCAGCGTGAGGGCGTCTGAGAGGCTTGAAAGTTGAGAGTTTGAGAGAGATAAGATTCTTAGAAGAATTCTTTAGAAAGTGAATAATAAAGAAGTAGATAGATAATAAATGAGTGGATAAGAATTTATTTGATATTGTATGTGTAGAATCGAGAATAGCAAAGGATCAAAAAAAAAAAAAGAATAGCAAAAGGTGTAGATAGATAATAAATGAGTGGATAAGAATTTATTTGATATTGTATGTGTAGAATCGAGAATAGCAAAGGATCAAAAAAAAAGAATAGCAAAAGGCTAAAAGCCAAACGGATTAAAACAAAAGAAAAAAAGAAAAAATGTGGTCTTTTTGGTTGTTTGTCGAGAATGAGATGACGAAAGAATAAAAAATATTATATTTTGCAAGGATATAATGGAGCTAAATAATCCTATGTAGTTTGATTGCATTTTGCATTAAACGAAATCAAATTAGAACATCTTCAAAGTTTCAATTTAGCAAGAGATAGACTCGAATTTTCTGTGTTTTAAAACTGGTATGGGTGGACTCTTTATAGTGTGAAATCAACCGTTTTAATGTATTTTTACTAACAAACATATGTTTTCAGTAATTAACTGTTAATCTAAAAATATTGGATAGAAGATGTACCGAAGAATGATGTATAACGGCTCTTTTTGTAAGAAATTTGCAGGAAATTTCTCTCTCCAAACTTGTCCCTGTTTTCCAAAGTATGACCTGAAAACTATAACAAAAATCATTGAAGCTACCACCTGACATTGTCTAGTTTCTCACACCGATATTATATCCAACTCCCAGGGGTCATGTCCAAGGCTAATTCAAGCTCATCCAGCTTTTTAACCGATTTAATTCCTGGTCATCGGATTGTTGATTAACGGTCTAAACTTAATTTAATTTTTTCTTTTTCTCTTACAAAATTTAAATTGTTAAAAAAATTACAGCATATATTAATATGGTAATCCTGATATGGCTCCAGACTCGAGGGCACTACCTCCACCATCTTCTCATAGGTCAATATGACCAGTGACTTCAATATCGATCAGTGGGTTCTCTTAATTACGCCTAAATCTCCATTATCTTAGAGCTAAGCAGAACTATTTTTGTGTCTAATATGTTTGGATTGCTTGTACTAGTTTTGGCACATTTCTCTATTTCAGTTTAGTTAGAAGCGAAGTAGCAGCAATTTGTGTATCTATTTCGTTTTCGTCTCCATATTGGTTTTATGATAATGTAACAAGGATTCTTCATTTAGGGTTAACTATTTTTTACACGACCAACAAATTCAACAAAAATTCAACACAAAATTAACATATTAAAGGTTAAGGATTTGACTTGTTTAATTAAATAGTTCAAATTAATTAAAATTGACCTATATAGTCTTATATCATGTTTCGACAAATATGAAACCTAAACGATATTTAGAACTGACAATTTTTTATATGACTCGCGAATCCAATACAAAATTAACATATTAGAGTTGAAGAGTATGACTTATTTAATTAAATGAGTCTGATTAGCATTGACATATATAATCTTGTACATTTCCCCTCTCTAGACCGCAATCAACCTTCCTCCCCACCACCCACTTCAACTTCTTGAATCCAGTGCTCTCTATCAACGGCTGGTAAACCTCCTCCAACTGCCCGCTCAGACAGAAGAAATGGAGGAGCCGAAACAAACCCAGAGGGCTAGCCGGCTAGGCACTCTATAGATATCAAACATCATGAACAGCAGCAACGTCGTCGGAATCGAGTTACTCAGCACGTGCATGAAGCGCACGATGTCTAGCGTGTTGTCGAAGAACGGAAGCCTCTGAGGAATGCTAACGCGCATTCAGAGGCACAACCGGCCTCTTGCGGCAACGAAATTGTTGAATGGACCGCTCAAGTTCATAGAGGTTATGCTCCTTAGTCCTTGCCATCATTCTCAAAGAAAAATGCTAAACACAGATGTGTCCCTCCCTTTTAGGTAAAAAGACACGGAAAGGTTCCTAGGACAGGTCACACATTTCACTGGATCGTAAGAAACTCCTCTACTTAATTTGGAAGAAAACTTTACGGGATGGATAAATGAATTTTTTTTTTATTGGTGTTGTTCCTCTAACTCATTTCAGGAAAAAAAAAAAAACATTATCCAACCATTCTTGCCAAACACTCCTTGATCTGTGAATTCTTTAGGCTCTCTGTCGTCTCCAATCGATACTAACTTGAGCGCCAGAATAACTACACCGAGCCGCACGGGATCCTTCACGTTTAGCCTGTAGGTACTTTCGATTTGGAATTCAGTCTGCGATTAACTGGTTTTTCATACTAAAATATTAATACCTCAATAGTTGTCTTAAAATAGGAGTATTGAACATATAGAAGATAACGACTATTGTAAATGTTCATTCCCTTTAATTTAGACACGTTATTATAGTTGTTGAGGCCTGAAAGGTCCAGAGTCTGTTTGGCTGGTTCACTTGGGGCTTTCCTTCTTCTCAGGTTCATTGGCGGGTCCACTCCTATCTGCACAGATTACACACACAAGGCTTAGAGGCCTATCGAGCTAATCTAACAAGGACTCCGATGCCAAAGTCAATTAGACAACGGGAGGAATGGGCTTCGTAAACTATTGAGCCCTATTTTTTTAATGGAGTGTCAATGAATCATCAAATTTATGGGAGTTTAACTTCCTTTAATTTTATGGCTTTTACTTACTTGCCCGAACAATCAGCTAAAAGCTGTTAAACAAGGCAACCAGGCCCCAACCACACCAAACAACCAAAACAAAACCCCCAACCCAACCATCCCAAAAAGCAATTACAACTTCATCTAGAGAAACTATCCTGCTACAGTAATTCTGCAGAGAGACAAAACTAACAAACCAATACATACAAACTCAATTCCAAATTTATGGTGGTTTAGAATTGTGATTTCGCATTATTAAAGTGCATTTAGACCAAATCATAAAAAACGTATTGTTTGGAAATACATTTTTTTAAAAAAAAAAAATTGTAGTTTGAAAATGTATAAAAATATGCACACTATTTTAAAGGTGAAATTACGATTTTAAATGTAAAACTGCGATTTCAAATCATACATTTTAAAATTACTATTTTTAAATTACGCTTTTTACAATTACGAACTCAAATGGATTCTTAAGCCTACTAACAATTTATAAAGAATCTCCTCCTTAATACTCAAGTTAAATCTTCCTTTCCCCAAGATTCTAGTGCGAATGTCCCAAAAAAAGCAATGCTCAATATTTGCTCCTCCGTTTTTGGGCTACTGCCATGTTTAACTGCATTACGATTTCCCCAGATATGATACGTACAGTACTGTAGACCCCAGACCCAATGCACACAAACTTGCCAAGCCCAAAATTAAAGAGAAAAGGGTTTTGAAAGAATTTTTTTATCAAGTGACCCCATCTCCTGAAAAGCTCTCTTCTCTCTCCTGAAAGAAGACATTGTTGCTGCTCGGGGAGGAGGTTCCCTCCTCCTCCCCCACACTTCCTTTTCTCCCCCTTTACTCTTTCCCCCTCCTTTTCTCATCTCTTCGGAGACACTATCTATCTCTTCGGAGACACTATCCACCTCTCCGGAGGTTTTGTTCATAAACAGCAGCCCCGCCGTTCACCTTCCCTCCACAAGATGGCCGATCACCGCCTCCTCCAGCCCATCTCAGCCTGGATCTACCGTCTTTTTGAAGTTTTTGGGATTTGATTTTTTCAAAATCAGATCTCTCTACTTCAAAAAGCCCCACCATCTCACGTGCCCCTCCATCACGTTCCTGGGCTCCGCCGCTCCACGCCGCCATCAGCCACGCCGTCATCAGCCGTCCACGTGCCGGAGCGTGCTCCACACGCGCCTGTGAGTAGATCTCACTCGCGGGCGCGTCTTCCACACGCGCCGACAAGTGGGCTGCCTACAGCCGCGCGTGTTGCTTCTCCGACGTATCCTCTGGTCTCCTGAGGTGTTTCTCGGTCTTCCAGCAGCCCCTGCCGGAGCGTGCACCCCACGCGCCGGCGATTGGCCTGCACGCGCCGGGAAGCAACCGGATCCTCCTCAGCCCAGTCCTCCACCGCTGCTGCTCTGTTACTGTTATTTAACTTTCCATTTTATTTGCTTATGTGTTTTGCTACTTAGTTGCTGTCAACTTAACCTGACCCGGTTGGGCCTCAGACTTATATTATGGGATGGAAACCCCTCTTTCGCTCAAAATCTTAGACTGTTCAGTTTCTTTGGAAACTGTGATAGATCTAAGTTACTTGGTCAGATCGGCTTCTTAGGAAGCTGGACCACTTCCATATCTATAGGGGTATTCGTACTCCCGATGGTTTTATCCATCATTTTGGGCCGCGGCTTTCATAGCTGCATTCCCATATGGTTACATTCCTCGGTTTCCTTCCATATTATGAGGTGCTAGTTGTCTGTCTGGGTTGGTTTTTAAGGTTGTTAGCTACTTGGTGCTTTTCTGTTCTGTTCTGTATTTTCTTTTTCCTGTACCTGGTTCTGTAATCTATTCCTTTTGGAATGTATGAATGAACTTACACAAAAAAAAAAAATTAAAGAGAAAAGTTAATAACCCTACAGGGAAATATATTACTAAAGCTCCAAGAAGGAATTACCAATGGATACGAATTCTCTGTCCGAATTTTATTAGAGAAAAGTACGTTGCAATGTCCATCTATCTTAAGCTGTCAACAAGAGGGATCCTCCTCGTCCGGAACTAACTATGCTTCATACCCAATATAAACACCAACATTAGAAACGCTTCCAGATTCATCTTCACGGACTCTTTTATTTGATATCCTCTTCCTTCGCTTTCTCTTGGCTTCGCTTTTTTCTGGCTTCGCTTTTTTCTGGCTCTTCCATTTTATGAACTTGGTTTTCCTTTTCTTTAACAAATGAGATAAATGATTTCGAGCTCCGGCCAGAATGCCGCATGTACTGCCGAACCATCTTAATAAGATAGAAAATGAGAGCAACAAAGCAAGCTGAGCCACACAATAAAAAGAGCCCCCAGAAACTTTTCAGCGAACGGCGGTCTACTTCTTGCTTTGCATCTTCTGAACTGCAAGCCTTTCTTGAAAGCCACTTGTCATAAATCTTTTGTAATTCTCCACTCTCTAACAACTTTAAGATGGCAGTTGACATGTCAACTGCTAGGGCCGACTCCCGCGGGAAAGCCTAATCAATCAAAATTAATGTATGAAAAAGAAGTAAAAATTGAGAAGAATTGATATGATTTGATACTTACAAAACCCCATCCCATTTTGGTGAACTCTTGACCCACTATACTGAATTCACATCTGCTGGAGAGGAAGATCTCCATATATGATTTGTCCTGTTGGTGGTAATTGTAATGTCGCCAACCACAGCATCGAATTCCTGTATGCATGAAAGTGGAAATCCAGTGAAATAGGAATATAAAGACATTATCAAACAAGGCAAAACACAAAATGTCGCTCAAAACATAACATAAAAAACGTTTTTCACTTTTATCTCCCATGAGAACATTTTTTCAACCAAAAACTAAAACCACCCCCATATCACGTTAACTTACATCCGTTGTGATCATCTGCAGAAGATCTGTGTATATCGAAACTATATGTCCATCTCCAAATGGAATGAACTTATACGGAACTACATATGGTAATACTGCCAGTGCAGCATTAAATACATCAATGCAATAACCATGAAAGACATCAGAGCCATATACTCGGGTAGCAAATTCATGAAAACTAATTCGGACCGGGACTCCAACCTGCAATTGCCTTCCGTTGCTTGAGAATACCCACTCACGAGGCTTTTTAGTTATTTGTCCCAGCCAGATGACACCATACAAATTATTTGAACGAGAACGATTCATTTGTTCTTCTGGAGGCACAGCTGACTAGCCAGAAGAATTTGACCAATAACCGATTCTCCTCATCACTGTAGTGCCAATGACATTGATGACTTCATATGCAGTACCAATAAGGTTTCCATCTGAAGTGAACTTGATTGGGCCGGTTACACCACTTATATTCACCTCTAAAATGCTTTTAAGCAACATGTTTCCTCCCTCAAAGATGCTCATACTATCAAATTGCAGTTTCCCTCCATGGAACTGTGTTAATCTTGAATCATTTGCAAATGAAATATTTCCCCCCTTATCTAAGAATGAGTCAAGCGCATGAGCAAGAAGCCAAACACTCTCGTAGGCATACAAACTATGAGTATTTAGTCCGAAAACCCTAGCTATCAAGTTGCTCCATCTTGAAACAAATTTTCTTTTAGGTTTCAAATCCGAATTGTGCATACGCAAGGTAAGAACCCCTTGAATACTATCCCATGCCACTGAAGGGAGGGAAGATTTTGTGTCAAGTACAATAGAGAGCCAATCAGTAGCTATCCACACATATCCACTTTCCATCATCCCCATGTTCCGTGCCGCATCAACTACTTCTAAACCCCAGGTAGAATATATGTGCAGGATAATTACCCTAGACTCCTTCAACAACACCTTAAGCAATGTATCAGAGATTTCATTCTGGCCTAGTTTGGGGCTCATAGGTGCTTTGTACGAGATTTTAACAACATTTCTCAGCAAGCTTGTCACCTAATGCAACAACCTCATTTCGCCCATAATCATCGTCAATATAGATTGCTATTACATCTCGCCATTTGTAGTAGCTTACAATTTCTGCTACGATAGACATCTTAAAGAGGTGGCTTTGCGTTGTCCTAACAAAGTAAGGGAACTTGAGTGAATTCAACGTGAAATCTGTCGCAACAAAGGATAATAGAGGAACTTGCAACTCATTCGCAATATGTGAAATGACATGGGCCATAACTGATTCTTTGGGACCAACAATGGCCGCCACAGTATTATTCTCCATAAACCGCAAAACTGTTAATTAAAGAAGAATGAAAAGTATAATCTGTATGATTTGTGTAAAGGAAGTAATTAATGATCTAGAAAATAGTGAATGAACAAATTAACAAGAGATGTTTCAGATCAGGATGTACCTTCAACGATTCCCAGAAAGCCGCTAGATTGTTTTGTATCCTGCATGGCAAGTTTCAGTTTAGTTCCTTTTAGAACCCCTGGATTTGAATTCACATCTTGGATTGCAGCTTCTATTGCGACTTTTGCCACTTTCTCAATTGAAGAATTGAAAGAGAAAATAGCGCCAATGTTAGCAACACTCGGTCTTGGAGAAACAAGGACACCCGTACCAGTGCCAATGAAAATCCCATAGCCGAAAATCAGTACCAGAAGCCAATACATATTCATGGTGGCCGGCCGTTTTGGACTACGATGACACCAAACAACCTAATCATAAACTATGAAAAACACAACATACAGATACTACTTCGAACCTACCTATGTTAAACACAGAGACACCCATGTCCACAAAGACGCGCACATACACATACGTGTGTGCGCATTTTATGTGGGTATATATAAAGCCATCAAGCAAATGTGTAATACCCCGATATCCCTTTAGGGAGATATATGTAATTTTAGCATGCATAGAAATTATTTATTTACATTTTCAGTATTATTTTATTTATTCATCTATTCATTTAATATTTTGAAAATTAATATTTTCCTAAAAGTATTGGGATACAAAATATATTTTTTAAAGTGAAAATTTCATTATAGCATTTACCGAATTTATTACCCACTTCTAGAAAATTTCTGAGACCCACTCAATTTAGTTTTTCCCCTACCCATGTTAAAACCCTAGCCGTATGACACCACTAATTCTTTTCCTTTGTTTTACACCCTCCTAATAAATACCAATGAGATAAAACCCTAGCCTCATTTTTACACCCTAATTGTAAACCCCCCAACACCTCACGCCTCTCTCTTTCTCTTTCTCTTTCTCTCCCTCTCGCAAACAGCCGCACCTCTTCTTCTTCTTTTTTTCTTTTCTTTTTCCCTTCCTGCCTTGCACGCACAGTTCACGCACCTCTTCTTTCTCAAATATTCAGAATTCTCTCACCTCCTTCCGCCAAGAACGAGCAGGTATACCACCATTCTTGAATTAAGTTTGCTTATTCATGTCCTTACAACTTTTATCCTTTATTGTTATTTTTTTTCTTCACTTTATTGCTCCTTGCCTCAATAGTTGCCGTATAGCCTTAGGACTCATGTTGTATATTAGACAATAACATGGCCTTGTAATGATTCTATTTTGTCTTACTTGCCTTTGTCTTGACCTTACAACCTTGTACCGTTGGGCTTGAGTAAAATAGATTGACTACAGCACTTTTATTGTTTCCTTCTTATTATTTTGAAAACCTTGAGGGCTTTACACTGGTTCGGCTTCTCTAAGTTTATAAAAGAAATTTTGTTTTGTTTTAATTTCGTTTTAACCTTTCTAAACCGGATTCACATGTGTATATATATCAAAGATATATTTTTCTTATCCCTACAAATCTAACCGAATGCATATAATTGTTTTCCTAAAGTTTTATTTATCAAACCATGTTTTGATTTCTATGTATAGTAGTATATATTTTAATTGTTAATTTGATTTTAGATGATGTAAATTATATTTTTATGAAAATGTATTTTTAAGGGATAGCCACTAAACTATGTTAAACCTAGTATCAAAAATCATGACATTCCATGGAAGTGCATTCAGCGAGCATGAGCATCATTAATTCTAGAGCTTTATGTCTAGAACATTTTTAAAAGTGAATTTCATCTTTTTAATCTAAGTGTTGGGCTTAGAAAGTATTATAGGTAATTAAGCCCAACTGTAGTTAAAAGCGTGTTACGAGNCGTAGTATGTAACTATGCGAATTTCCATTAAACTGGTTTCAAGTTGCATAGTTTTCGCATAGTTATTAAGTCCAATTATAGTTAGAAGCGTGTTACGAGTTTGTCCATTTAGAGTGTTTTGGGCCATACCACTAGAGTCTTGGTTAGAGAGGACCATTGGTATTCTTCTAACAATGATAGAATTAGTAAGATTATTAATATGGCTGAATACTTGGTTCAGGTAGTTAGCAGGCTAAGCATCTTCTAGCAGCAGTATCCAGGTAAGGAAATTCTTGACCCTTTTAAGTGCAGTTTCATTGCATGATTAAATTTTAATGCTCTATTTACTTGATGGAAAAGTATATTATTTTATGATTATTTTTATATCTATTTGATATGATTATACATGCATGAAACAATTTTATAAAGACGTTTTTGATTTCTAAAATTACTTTTTGTCACTCAAATTGGTATGGGTACGATGTTCGACTTTTGTGACAACTTTTGCTAAGAGGAAAAATGATTGTAATAATGAGATTCTATTTTGGAAAGTTTAAATAAGGAAAATTTATAGTGAAGAGAAAACCCTCCCACCTGTTGTCCTAGACAGTTTCATAAGAAGTAAAGGAATGAGAATTGATTTATTACGATAAGGACACGGGTGTGGAGGAGATAATTTTGGCCCCAGAAACGGTTACAATGTATGAGCTTGGTACCATTGCTTGTGATGGAAGCGCAACCGCTGAAGGACATTGAGAAGGCGGTAATCCATCAATATGTCATGCTAAGTGCACCTCGATTAATTAGCTGACGGGCAGGGCTGCGGCCACAGTCACTGCCATGGTCACAAGGACCGCGCAACCT
>FXXK01000023.1:1332458-1483675 GCA_900184695.1 Betula pendula | reverse complement strand
TGATTGAAACTTAAGTGGCTCTAAAAACTAGTTCTTTACAAGCTGTGAATTGGACGGCCGGACCTGTCTCCCTTCTCGCCCACGCGCGTTGACACTGAGATCATCCGGCAAAGACTAGGAACTAGTGGTAATTAAGCATTCTTGAATGAAAGTGATATCATAAAATGGACCATTAATATGCACTAGTGTTTCTATGTGAGTGGAATAGCAAATCTTTTTGGTCGAAGACAAAGTAATACAAGCATAATTGCGGTAACTAACAAAAGTCTGAACCAGACGCGTTGGAGTGATAAGATCACTATGACCTGAAGAGCTAGTAATGCTAAATGTTTTATTGTGTCATTTTAAAATTATTATTAAATTAAAATTTAATAATAATTTATTATAAATTTAATAGTAATTTTGAAAATTACATCAATTTTAAATTTTTATTTTAATAATATGTTAAATCATTATTTATCTCAAAAAATTTAAATCAATAATAAAGAGTAAATTAAATTCTTTAGTTAATTGTCTGACACCAACAATTCAACCAAAAGCATTATCGATCCCTTCTTCCCAACTATATAACCCAAATGATTGTGAAAAGAAGGCATTTTAGTTGTGTTGGTGCACAGAATACTACAATGATTTTAAGCCGCCTTCTAGAGAAGAGCTCCGTCTGCAAAAATTCACCGGTCCCAAAAGGACTAAGACGCCCAAGTTAATAGAGGACTCTATCAAGAATGGTGTGTAGTGTTTGGCTTAGTGATTGAATGCGTAGAATATTGGAATTGTCTTCCTTACACTTGTCGTTTTACTCTTTATATATGTATCTGGATTCTGGACCTTCTAGCGTCTTCCTGGAGGGGTCATGGCCTACCGTCTCTTTCTAACGTGTCTTTTCTCTCTCCAGGTAGTTAGGACGATATGGGAGGCGTGAGACGGTGAGAGAATCGTGTTACGGGAGTTATTGTGGGAGGAATCGATTGTCTGCTAGCTGATATCTTGGGGAAGTGCACTCAAATCTGATTGGTTAGATGGATAGGAACCTCAAGGCCGCCGGGTTTGGGCTGCATCTGATGGTCTCAAGCCCGCTGGGTCTGGCGGTCCCAAGCCTGCTGGGTCTAGGCTGCTCTGTCTAGGTCCTACTGGTTATAACAACTCAGAAAACACATTAGCTAGCTATATATGTCTTATTAATTTAAAATGACTAATTAAGTTATAATTAGAGTTTTTTAAAATCATTTAAGACAATTAATGAGAAATCTTGTTGTAAAAACTATACTACCCCTATTACCCTTTAGATAACTACTTGAGTAATTTTATTTTGTTTTTTTTTCATTTAGAAATATATTTAGTATTATTCTCTTGCACATTTTTTTTTATTTTTTAGCAAAGCAATCATTGAATCTCTCATAAATTTAATTGTAAATTTACGCATCTATTATACGGAAGTAGACAATAAAATGCAAAAGAATTAAAACAAACCTTTATTTTTTAATTTTTTTTTTAATTCTTTTAATTGAGTTGACCTTAGGGCGAGACAGCATATTCATTTCCAATATTGAGAATACCCCTATTAATGGTCATTGATAAAGACTGACACTTGATAAACATTGTACTAGAGTCGACTAGCCACTTCCAAATGGTGGGTAGTGCTGCTCGATGTATCCTCCAAGTTTTTCTTTTTTCTTTTTTCTTTTTTCTTTTTTCTTTTTTCTATAATACCTCCAACTACTTCACGTCCAAGGTCATCTCCTAAATTCGGAGGAGTGTGGTTAGGAGTGCTTTACCTTTTTACTATAAGTTATTTTTTTAAAAAAAAAAAAATTGACATGATAATTTATGTGATATTTATCAATTAAATTTATCCATTATTATTACTTAGTTTTTTAACAATTAAGGTATTATCATATGTGTTTGTGATTGTTGTAATATAAGGTACAGTATCCCAAGTATTTTACATTTGGGGTTATTTACCCTATCACGCGGATCACTATGCCTTCAATTCCATGTATCCCGAAAGACCAGTTTTGTATGACATTAAGGTATGAGAAATGGGATTAGGATCCTTTTTGTTAAAAGTATTTTCAAAATTAGTATATATATATAGCGGTTTGTGAATTTTTTTTTTTTTTTTTTTTTGGTGAGTGGGGTTTGTGAATATTTTAAATTGAAGGTATTAAAGAGTTTGAAAGAAGAGTCTCACATAACAAAAAAAAAAAAACAGAGAAAATCAAGTTGGCATTTGAAAGGCCTAACACACTTCAACCATTTAAAGTAACGATTATATGTGTACTTTAGTATGGTGCAAAGCACTGGATGCAGGTGCGTGTGGTAGTGGGTTGTAGTGCGCACTTGGCACTCACGAAGTATTGGAACTCGGAACGATAAGATAATAACCATTTATTTGTCGATGGTCAAGATCATTCAATTCGATAATCTAATCTGAACAATGGCTTTGAAGGTAAATCCAACAGTCGAATTTATTAAACTGTTAGTAAAGCAAATTGTAAAATCAAATTAACAATACCTATCTTTGCTGGTTAAGACTAAAGCCTATGAAAAGTGGTCAGTCATAGCGGACGACTGGAAATATTGTTCACAATATCGAGTCTAGCCTTCGCCGGATCAAGATTTTCTGGAGGAGAAAAGAAGTGGAAAGGAGAGGTGGAGTGTGCGGGCTATCCATGAATAGTTCGAGAGTGATTGGCCAATCTCAAGGACGAAAAGATGGTTAGATCACATTAAAAAAACAGTGTTCATAGGGGTGGCCAGTCATTCTCATCAAACAAACATTTTTAAGAGTAATGTTAAGTATTACCTTTTTTTTTTTCTCTATTAATGAAAAAAAAAATTCATTTGGATAAAAAATGTAATACCTAGCATTATTCCTATTTTAAAGTGGTCACACTACCTCAATTTGTTAAATTATTTAATTTAAATTTAACATTTTCAATTAATTTGAATTTTTGAGATAAGTAGTAATTGAGAGTGCGTTTGACAATGTGATTTTGAAACAAAAAGTAATATTTTAAATCAAATCGCATAAAATATATATTTATACACAATGTTTATATTATATATAAAAATTAAAATGATTAACACAATTCAAATTAGTAACAAAATATTATATAATACAATATAAAAGTCCATATTAATTAAAAAGATATGGTTTAGGTACTGTAAATTTTTTTTCAGCACCTAATGTTGTAGTTAGTCTAAGGGTTTGGATTTGATATCAAACACATAAAATCAAATCAAAACCCTTGGATTAACTACAGCATAGATGTTGTAAACAAATTTACAACACACCTAAGCCTAATCCTTATAAGAAAATTGTGATAGATTGGAGAATACAAATATGATAATCAAATTATCAAAATTTGATTACAACCAAATCTAAATGAAGAATATTTTACTACTAACCTAATCAGTAATGATACATGCCAACCCACATGTCTACCTTGTATCTACCAAAATTGATGTGACTTTTAAAATTATCATTAAATCAAAAGTCAATAATAATGTATCATAAATTCAATGATGATTTTAACAATTACATCAATTTTGACGGACACAAAGTAGACATGAAGGTTGACATATATAATTACTCTAACCTAATATAAAAAACATGAGTAATTATATATGTTAATCCACATATCTACCTTGTATCCACCAAAAGTGATATGGCTTATAAAATTACTATTGAATTTATGATGGATAATTATTGATTTTTTATCTTATGGTAATTTTAAAAGGAGTAGTGATACATGTCAACCCCCATGTTTATCTTGTGTCTACCAAAATTGCTATGACATTTAAAATCACCATTGGAAAAAAAATCAATAATGAACTATCATAAATCTAATGGTAATTTTAAAAACCACATCAATTTTAGTTGACAGTAGACATGGAGGTTGATATATATAATTACTCTTTTAAAAGTTACATCATTTTTTGTGGACATAAGGTAGACATGAAGGGTAACAAGTATCATTACTTAAAAAACATATAAACATAGGAAGATGCTACACATTCATCTCTTACACATCTCTTACTCATCTCTATGCAAAAGAAATTCAAATCTACCATTAAATTATGGGACTACACATGTAGTCTCATAATTTAATGGTAAATTTGCGCATTTCTTTATATGAAGATGGACAAGAGAATAAAAATAATCATTTCTCATAAACCTAATATGAAAAACATATATTCTAACACCCTATTTAGCCAAAGGGGTGACTTAAACAACCCTTTTTTTAAAAAAAAAAAAAAAATTTATATACGTTACATATTTTGCATAATCTGATTAGTGATGACTTAGTATTTAATGATTTTTATCAACAAAAAAAATTAGATAGAGTTTGGTTGAGTGACCTCTATTTATTGTTTTTACACACCATAGAAAATTTATTATAAATCGATGTAACCACGTGTCCTTATTTTACTTTTTTTTACCCACAAAAAAAAAAAAACCGTTGATCAGTTCAGTAAACACAAATCGATCAATTCGCTTATCTCGAGTGTTAAAAACCTGCCAGGCGTTCGCACAGATTCAAATCCAACAAAGTACAGCCGGTCAACAGCTGCGAGTGACCCACGTGTCACTACCCCAATCTTCCTTTCAACCGCTACAATGGCGACCGGGAAACCAGGAATCGCCACTCGCCCACTTACTCTCTAACGGTCCTCCCTTCCCTACTACTATGCTTTGGTTTTAGCCTTTGAGATCTCTCGCATACATTTGCTTTGTCTTTAAAGTTGTTATCTTTAGCTTTTGGATTCTTGCTCATATTTGTTTTTTTTGGATTCTTGCTCATATTGATATCTGTCATCTGGGTTTTGTGAGTTTTGATCTGCATTCTTTGGAGAATCGAAAAGCTGGGCATGAAGATGTGTTTGGTTCCTTGGAAAGTCCGAGAAATGGTGGGCTAGAGTTTTCTTGGATCGAGTGCTTGAACAGTTGGGAAAGAGGACAGCTGGTTCCTGCTGTATGGCCTTTGGGGTTTGTCTAAAAATGGGATTTTTTTTTTTTTTTTGTGTGTGTGAATTGTGAGCAATGGTTATAGTTTGAAAGAGTTGGTTTTGGGGAAAATCTAGAGTCCAGCTAAGGACACATTTTTGGAGCTCTCTATTGTTTTGCTTTTTGGCTGTGATTAATGGGTTGAGTTCTTTATGGGTTGGGAACGAGAATGGCTCCAGGGACTGAGTTCTCGCCTCAGATAACCGGAAGGATGGTGGGTGCTTGAAGGTAAATAGCGTGTGTGCCATGGAGGATCTGAATAACGATGATGATACGTTGGGAAGCTTGAGCCAAATGAATCCTGGGAAACCCCCGAGAAACTTCTCCGTTATGCGGCATTGCAACAGCTCTGCTTTTTTGGCTGAATCTGTGAGTAAAACCCCTTGTCATCCACATTTTATTTTCTTCTTTTGCGGCGAATTGGGCATGCCTTTTAATGATTAGCTTAAATTGATAGTCCTAAAAAGTTTGCACCTTGATACCGATTGTGAATTCGTGCTGCAAGATGGTCAATATCTTTTTATGCGGCTTCTAATTCTGCAATGTTCTTTATTAGGAAAGAAATGTGTTCATTCTGATGGATATAGGGGGTTTTCTAGATTGAGATCATTGGAGTAATATGTTATATTTTAGACGGATTTACATTTTGAACAAATTAGGGATTGTTATGGGCACATTATCCATATCATTGTGTTAAGTTTCAATTCCAAAACGCCAAATAAACTAAAATGTTGTAGTGACTCTGTTGAACATTGGTTCTCATTGTAAAAGTTGAGAGGTCCAGGTTAGTGATTAGTTTCAAGAAAATACACTTTCTAGCACCATCTAATCTTGTCAACCTGTTTTATAATCAATTTACAGGAGGAAAAAAAAAAACACACACACACACAAAACTTCATTTGGCATTTGAGAAAAGTAGTCATAGTGGAAGCACCAATAAAGTGCTGTTCTTGCTGCTGCAACACTTATTTTGGTTGTAGCTTCCTCCATATTCTTGAGATGCCAGTTTCTAAGAAAGAAGCTGGTGTCTTGAGCATAAACCAATTAATATGATCTTCGTTGAGTCATATCAGTACTCTTACATTCTACAAATCAGCAAAACACAATATTTCTACCCAACGTGCATGCTGCAAGTGCTAATTGGTTTCTCGCGAAGTTGTGTAAATACCAATTTTAGAGGATAGCATCCCATTCAGATCATTACAGATCCTTCTAGCAGAAATTACATTCCATTCTTTGGTGAAGTTGATGCCATAATCTCCTATATTTAATCTGGAGCAAGAACCTGAATACTTCTTCTATCATCCTCTCTTTGATCTGCTTTCTATGTCTGTTTTCTGTTTCTATGTGTATGCATGCACATGCACTCAGATTGGCTTAGGTGGAATATAACCTGTTTAATTAATTGATGCAAGGCTTTGAAAAGTTGAGTTTATATCTTCATATGCCCCATATTTTTCATGATAGACTTTCGCTAATTATTTCCTATGCTGATTTGTTGTAGGATTTAGATATTGGGATTATAGGCTTGAAGTCACCATCAGATGAGAAATCTGGATTTTTACCCATATTTCGTTCTGGAAGCTGTTCTGAGAAAGGGCCAAAACAGTACATGGAGGATGAGTATATCTGTGTAGATAATCTTCATGAACATCTTGGCATAGCTGCAGAGTTCTCTTCTCCTGGTGCATTTTATGGGGTCTGTAACTTGCTGTTAGATAAGTGTACATCAATTATATAGATGAAACAAGTTAATAGTATTATGGTTGAATAAGGTTCCTAGTAATATATCCCAAAAAAATCTTAATAATTGTCCCTGCCACATTTGGATCCTGGTTTTCTTTCGCCGAACAGCATGAGATTAACCATCTTGTCATGATTGTTTATTTGACATTTTCTTTTTCTTGATAAATTGACAACTGTAAGCTATGTAATGGTGAATGTCTGCCCCCTCCCAAATTCTGGCCCTTCCATTGATTGAACCCAAGACATATCACTTGGCTATAAGGTCCGGTGGTGACTATTTCCTGGACTACTTTTAGCATATATTTATCATCTTTCCCAAAAGTTGGTCATGTCAAACCTTTTAGGGCCTACGCAACAAGGAGCATCTATATAAAATTCCTCGATCAGTCTACCTTGTAAGTTAATTGACAGATTGAGGTCTTCCTCTGAGGTTTCTATTATTGCTACAGGTGTTTGATGGTCATGGTGGTGTAGATGCTGCGTCATTCATTAGAAAGAATATACTTAACTATATTGTTGAAGACTCCCATTTTCCATCTGGCATAAGAAAGGCTGTTAAGAGTGCTTTTGTGAAGGCTGATCATGCATTTGCAGATGCTGCTTCTCTTGATAGTTCTTCCGGCACCACGGCTTTGACTGCCGTAATCACGGGAAGGTTTGGAACTGTACTACTTCGCATCTATTTATCACTATTGCATGTAAAATTGGTCTTGATGTGTTCAGGGGCTGATTGATCATTGAAGTTAACACAGCATGATAAGGATTTGTTCTATTTTTATGATGTCTACTTGATTTCAATCATTGGTTTAACACTGTAATGCTGCAGGACCATGCTAATTGCTAATGCTGGGGATTCTCGAGCTGTGTTGGGCAAACGGGGAAGAGCAATCGAGCTGTCCAAAGACCACAAACCCAACTGCACCTCTGAAAGACTAAGAATTGAGAAACTGGGCGGTGTCATTTATGATGGCTACCTCAATGGTCAACTATCAGTGGCGCGTGCTCTTGGAGACTGGCATATAAAGGGCTCTAAAGGTTCAAAGTGCCCCTTAAGCTCTGAGCCAGAGTTGGAGGAGATTGTGCTGACAGAAGAAGATGAGTTTTTGATAATGGGTTGTGATGGCTTGTGGGATGTGATGAGCAGCCAGTGTGCAGTTACAATGGTGAGGAAGGAACTCATGGCGCATAATGATCCTGAGAGGTGTTCAAGGGCACTTGTTAAGGAGGCACTCCAACGCAACACCTGCGATAATCTGACAGTTGTTGTGGTCTGTTTCTCCTCAGATCCACCTCCTAAGATTGAAATTCCTAAATCCCACAAGAGGAGGAGTATATCAGCTGAAGGGCTGGATCTTCTCAAGGGTGTCTTGAATGGTTTATGAACAAGATTTTCTGACGGCTTGTATAGACCAAAAGTGGTGTGTTATATACCTCTTCACTGGGGGGGATTTTTCTGACCACCTGCTGCGGCTGGACACTACACTGCTGATTTCTTTCAAAAATCATAATGTAGATTTGAGACGTTTCATATCACTCAGAATTTTGGAGCTTTTTTCTCTTTTAGAAATTTTGATTTGTACCATTGATAAGTCCTTCAAAAATCCTTGTCACTAATCTCAGCCTGCTTCCACATGATTTTATGACTCCAAGTGCAAGCTCTAACAAATAATCCTACATAGAACTTCAAAGAATTGAAGTCTTGTGAAGACCACCGGAGGTGTTGCTCTATTGGCTTCGGGACACTTACCATAATCACTATCTTTAGACTTCTTTCCACACTTTTGCTTATTTTTTTTTTTTTTTAACACAAAAAGGTCTTGTAAAATACAAAGTTTTTCTTTGCTCAATTTAATTAAACTGACATCCTTCATCACATGATTTTCACTTCTATTTTTAATAAGATTAATAAAGCAATTAATTTTCGTACTTTCTAAGGACTAATGTCAATTTAAGGTTTAAATAACGATTTTCGATTTGAAAACTGACCATTTGCTGTGATTTGCACTTACAAACAATGAAACAAATAACCGAGGTGGGCTTTCTCAGAGCTGGGCCAGGACGCTACAACAAACTCTCATACCACCCATATCTGCCCATAGTCATTTACTTCCCTCACTCTCTCACAGTCCCACACACAAACACACAACCTATGTCGACCCTGAAAGAGATCCTAACCCGGCGGCCCGTGGCGGCGACGATCCGGCTCACAGTCCCCGCCGGCGGGGCGCGCCCCGCACCACCGGTGGGACCTGCGCTGGGGCAGTACCGGCTGAACCTGATGGCCTTCTGCAAGGACTTCAACGCACGCACCCAGAAGTACAAGACCGACACGCCCATGGCTGTGACCATCACGGCCTTCAAGGACAACACCTTCGAGTTCACGGTCAAGTCCCCCTCCGTCACATGGTACCTCAAGAAGGCCGCCGGGGTCGAGTCCGGCAGTAGCCGGCCGAGCCACGAGGTGGCCTCCACCATCACGCTTAAGCACGTCTACGAGATCGCCAAGGTCAAGCAGTCCGACCCCTATTGCCAGTACATGCCCTTGGAGTCCATTTGCAAGTCCGTCATTGGGACCGCCAACACTATGGGGATTAAGGTTGTGAAGGAGTTGGATTGACAACGTTAAAGTTCTGTTCTTTTGATGGGTTTGTCTGTCCCTTTCTCTTTCTTTTCAATTTTTTTTCTCAAAGATTGGCTTGAAGTTGTGGTGATGGACTTGTGGGGTGTTGTACTTGTCTTAAATTTGTTGTAATTTGAATTTTGTGCTACTGAGTATTAGGGTCTTGCACAATTTCTTGATAATAAGAAATGGAAGTAGTTACTTGGATATGGAACAACAATTGATTGGCTGAGAAATGAAAACCTATACTATTTTTTTAATCTATGTTAATGCGAATCCTTTCTTTAGTCATTAACCATCAAGACAAAGTTTGCTGATACAATTGAATGAATTATTGCATACATATGGATGTAAATCAAGCTGCGTTTGTGAACTAGAGTTTGAAAACTTGTGCAAATCATATCGATTTTTTTTTTGGACATTAATTATTGATGGTGAGAGATTCTTCTGTCTCAAACTTCTGAATTGCTTTTATATGATTGTTTCATCTAGAGTTGAGGAGTTTGGGTAGCCTATTCTTATTGAAATAGCTCGAGTTATGTTATATACTGGGTCTTTAGTATTTAGGATCAAATAAAAAATGCAAGTATGCCTAGATGTGGGTGAAATTCCCATTACATGTAAGAGGAGTAAAGAAGAAAGTTATTGAGCTAATGAGTGTAGCAAATGATTTTTGTTGCATTATTGGAATGGGATGTGGTATATATGCAGAGATCAGGTTCAATAGTAGTTGCTATCCTTGTCCTACTGAGAGTGCATTACTGCATAACAGTGCTGATTCTGATTGCAAAGTAAATATTGAACAGCAAACCTGATCCTCCATTCTCCTGTCTAGTTTAAAAAATTTTAGTACATCATCGATTTTGCTTGAATTGTGGATACCCATGACTAGAGCTTTTGGATTATGTTATAAAGGCTTGCAATGTCAGATTTATGAGAATGAAGGTGGTAATACTGGGGAGCATGTCCAACAGTGAAAGGCTGGTATTTGTATTGTGTGTGTATGTTTACATAGAGATAAACCATATTGCCTGTTGACTTCAATTAGATGGGTTCTATGCTTAGCCAGATGTCTTTGGAAACTTATTCATCTGGCTTGTAATTCTTGGGTTTAGAATCATGGGTTTCGTTGCTTCGTCTTGATTTACATCTCTAGACATAATAGTATGTTAGAATGAGCCTTTTAATTGTTTTTTCTTTCCTTCAATTTTGATTTTGTAAATGGTTTTGCCCCTTATTTTTATGAGTTTTACATTTTATTTAAGTTGCTTGTAATGCTTCTCAAGCATGTACAAGCCTTGGCTACTAGAATTCAATGATGAAGTTTGTTTGGTGCCAGTACTGAAGTTGATTCAGTACCTAGGTGCATACGGGCTTGTGTTTTACTTTAGAAATAGCCTGAGCCAAGCTGGACAAATTGCAGTGTATCCACTGATTAGTGTGCAATTTCATGCCAAAACAATAACTGTTGTGTATATGCATATTTAGATAGATTTGACTTGCCGTAAGAATTTATATAGGGCATGTTTGTTAATGTCTTTGGAGAGTGTTTTTTGTTTTTGGTTTGAGAAATTGTTGACATAAAGATTAAAATTGTTTTTAGAAGTATTTTCTAGCGGGATCTACATTTGGTAAAATGTTTTCTATAAAGTATACCTGCATATTTTGAGATACCTAAACAAATTAGGGTGGCTGCGAACAAGGGTGGTCGCACAGGCCCAACAAGCACAAGGGTGGCCGCACGCCTACCTCGACAAGGACAAAGGTGGTCGCGCAGTCATTCCTCCTCTACTTAGGATGGTTACGGCCACCCTTATTATTTTTTAAAATTTTTAAATTTTTTAAACAATAAGTTAGCTTTTATCTTCGCAAAAGTTAGATACTTGTTTTCAAAATATTTTTACAACAAGAGAAGAAGACAAATTTAGAAAAAAAAAAGTTTTATGTTTTAGGTTATTTGAATGTATTTGTCTTTAGAATGAAGAACAAAACGAAAACAAAATAAAATCATAACCGCTTATGCCTTTAATTTTCATGCATTCAATCACTAGTCGGATTTGATATGGTTGTGTTCATTTTTCTTAGCTTTGTAACAGGGCAAACAGTGTGATTACGATGTCCAAAAACAAAGTTAATGGTATAGAATGAATGAAAGGTCAAATCTGAACTTTTGATGGGTTTGGTCTTGTGTATTATTTTTAGTTTTCTCTTTTGCTTAATTTATTGATGCATCATTAGAAATTGGGGCCACATACATCATTATTTCCTCTTTACCCAGTAAGCACAAATGAAAGGCTGAGTTTTAGTCGGATGGAGGTGAGTTTTAGGTAACCATAATTATCATAATGAATGTGTATGCATTATCTTATATTTTATGTTTTCTTGTGAGAATGAGTTACACGTTATGCTGGTTAATGTGCTTTTCATTTGATTGAATAAAGGAGATAAATTCCTTCTAATACATCTCAAAAGGTCATATGAAATTAAATTTAAAAAAATAAGCTTAAAATAAACAACCGAGCTTATAGTTTAAACCGTTATAAGCCAAGGATTATAAACTCAATTTTAGATTTTTTTACATGATAATTTTGCCTTTAGAAACAGAGTAATGCCCTGTCAAGCGCATTTTGTAACGTTTTTTTTTTTTTGACTAAAAGGGTATGTTAAGGTGACAGAATATTACCTTTCCTATCTTAATTAATATCAGTCGTAAGGATGGAGGAGTAATACAACAGTTACGTACTTTAGTTTGGATCCAGTCGTAGTTGGAACTGAATTGTCTTATAATTAGACACAATTTAACGAGTTCAATTTTAACTGAAACAGATCCAATCACATAAACTGTTTGAAAGTGGTAGATCTTCTCTTCCAAATGTTTTTTTGCTCCCAATTTGAAATTGTTGAAGACGATTAAACATGGTTAATTGTTTTGTAATAATATATGTTTCTGTGAATTCTGTAATATTATTATTAGTCTAATACAGTTCCAACAAAGAAGTCTGTTTCAATCGTGCCGACGAATAATGACGGGTCTTATACTCTTATTCTTATTACTTGCGTTCTCGGACCCTTCCACCTACTTGGCCCCAATTTTTGGATTTTACCCCCGACACGGCGACCCCATTCTAAGCAAGGCCACCTCATTTGGCCCTCTCTCTTCAAATATCCAGGAGACGGAACCACCTCCCCCCAGAGTCATCCTCAAACTCAATCGATCCCAGAATTTCAAAGCAACAATCTTTGTTGGTCCCATCAATCTCCCGATTGCTTCCAATCTCTCAACCTTAAATTCCAGCAGGTGGTATCTGAAACAATTAGAGAAAAAACAGAATGGTATTTGAGAAGGAAGCGAGCTCATCCTCACATGTCCTAAAAGTCCCACCTTTCCCGGGAGAGGACACCCCTCTCCTGGCTAAACCCGGCCACCGCCACCTCTCCTCCCAGCCCAAGACCTTCGCCAACGTCTTCATCGCCATCGTCGGCGCAGGGGTGCTCGGCCTTCCCTACACCTTCAAGAGGACCGGCTGGCTCATGGGCTCCCTCATGCTCTTCGCCGTCGCCATCCTCACCTACCACTGCATGATGCTCCTCGTCCGCACCCGTCGCAAGCTCCAGGACCCTCTCGTCCTCGGCCTCTCCAATCTCTCCTCCTTCGGTGACCTAGGCTTCGCCGTCTGTGGGCCCCTCGGCCGATTCTCCGTCGACGTCATGATCATCCTCGCCCAGGCAGGGTTCTCCGTCAGCTACTTGATTTTCATATCCAACACTCTCTCTTATCTTTCCGATTCCTCGTCCACGACTCGTATTCTGGGTTTGAGTTCAAAGTCTTTGTATCTCTGGGGTTGTTTTCCGTTCCAGTTGGGTTTGAACTCGATTCCCACGCTGACCCATTTGGCTCCCTTGAGTATTTTCGCGGATGTGATCGATTTGGGAGCCATGGGAGTGGTGATGGTGGAGGACTGGACGATTTTTCTTCAGCGCAGACCCGCTTTGCAGGCCTTTGGGGGTTTATCTGTTTTCTTTTACGGTCTGGGTGTGGCCGTCTATGCATTTGAAGGGATTGGAATGATTTTGCCGTTGGAATCAGAAGCCAAAGACAAGGACAAGTTTGGAAAGGTCTTGGGATTGTGTATGGCTTTCATTTCTCTGTTGTACGGATCATTTGGAGTTCTGGGATACTTTGCTTTTGGTGAAGAAACCAAAGACATTATCACCACCAATCTCGGCCAAGGATGGGTGAGCACTTTAGTCCAGTTGGGGCTGTGTGTCAACCTGTTCTTCACCTTGCCGCTGATGATGAACCCGGTCTATGAGGTGATTGAGAGGCGGTTCTGTGGCTCTAGGTACTGCTTGTGGCAGAGGTGGGTGGTTGTTTTGGGAGTGAGCTTGATGGCTTTGTTGGTGCCTAATTTTGCAGATTTCTTGTCTCTGGTTGGGAGCAGCGTGTGTATTGTTCTGGGCTTTGTGTTGCCGGCTCTGTTTCATTTGCTGGTGTTTAAGGAAGAGATGAGTTGGATTGGGATGGTTTTGGATGGGGCAATTGTGGTTTTGGGGGGGGTTATTGGAGTCACTGGAACCTGGTCTTCTCTAATGGAGATTCTTGCACCCAAAGCCTGATTAGCTGGGAATTTCAGTCATTAGGTGTCAATTAAGTTTGATACTGTACTAGTGTGTTCTATTTGCCCTGTTGTAGGCTATTGTAATGAAGGATTAGTTTGATCCATGAATTGCCTGGTTTGGGGCCAATGATCATCATCATGATCTATTCAATCTTGGAATGACTACCATAAATGGCATGCTCACTTTATTTGCAGTACACCCCTGAGCTTCTTATTTTCTCACCTTTGAAAATTTTTTCCTTGCTCATCAATAATTACTTTTTTTTTTTTTTCTGTCCTTCAAAAAAAGGGGATATCTAGACCCAGGTATAGGAATGAATGAAAAGGGGAACAATCACCAGATAGGTCATAGGTGGAATGGCTTATGTATTGAAGTGAAAACCTTACCCTCTTCCCTTTCCCTCTATTGGATAAAAATAAAAAGAATTGAAAACCTTAAGGATTCTTGATACTAATATGAAAGTTAATACCTTGAATCCAAAAGGGAAAAAAACAAAAAGACCCGGTGACACTAATATGGAAAGAATGCTAGGTACTACATTGTTTTTAGTAAGTCTCTTTTCAAATCGAGGTGGCATTACACATGGCATTTACTACGCCATGTAAAATAAATCTACATAATGTCAATAAATCCCAAGATTTTCCCTATCATATTTTTCTTTTATAAACTAATAAAAGAACGTACCATAATTTATAGAAACAAAATCTTCTTTGAATCTCTATCTAAAAACAAAAACATAAGAAAACATACTATTATATACTGCTACATTAGTCCAATAAAATGGAGGTGAGATGATGGTATAGTGTGTAATGTTATTCATCTTAAGTTACATCAAACTAATGAATATTGTATAAATTTATAGGGTAAAGAGAACCGGATTCTTTATTCAACTATAACTCCACTTAGCCATCGTAGTAAGAGTCTAATAGAAAATCACTTATCTTATTTGATCAATAGTTTAAGAGGATTACAATTAGAATATAACCTTATAACATAAAGAGTCTAATAATTTTTCATGTTTCAACTGTCATGTTATGTAAATTTACACGTCAATCATATGGCAATCCACAATTCGTATAATATTAATTATATTTACAAATTAATATGACAATTCATATAACACTTGCAATATCAGCCATGAAAATATTAACTAGCACGTGACACAAATTTTCATAAAATATGAATGTTTCATGAATTTATAAGGCTTGAAGTTGTGTGAAAATGTGAACCCTAAGAGCAAAGATGGCCGAATAATAATAAGAGAGGAAGTGGAATGCATTATGCATATAGGTTGGCAGCAGGTCGCTTTCCAATTTCCAATGTGTCATGTTCATAGCCACATATTTTTCCTTTTTAAAAGTGAAACAATCCATGGGCCATGTGCCATCTTTTTTGTCTTTGATAAATCTTTGTCCTATCCAAATTAATGAGTAGGGTTAAGGGATATTGGTCTGTTTTTTCTCCATCAATTGCTTCATAGATTGCCTCGTCACATAACACGACACATGGTTTTGGACTGTTTTGAAGGTGGCCTGGCGGCCCTGGCCGCCCACTTACTTTCATACGCCCAAGAAAAGAATCATATTCTTGATATTGGTTTTCTGGGCCTAAGAGCCCATTTAATTGGCGGTAACAAAGTTAACGGAGCAACGAGGGCCTGGATCTAAAATACTAAATATGGGCCGACATGACTTAACTTGGATGAAGCCCGATTCATAATAATAGAAGAAGCTTTAGATTGACGGGATAATACTAGAAGAACGCAGGTGGCGTACGCGCATCATTGCAATTTGCCAACAACCAATGATCAACTCCCCCAAGGCAATTTGATCACTTCACTCCACCTAATTCGTTTTTCATAGTTTTCGATGGTTTCAGATTTTTTGAGGATAAGCTAATTATATTTTTCAACCAAATTATTCAGATTTTTTTTTTCTTTTTTTCTTTTTTTTTTTTAAGAAATGCTATTTCTTGAAAATAATATGCATGAAAATAGATGAGAGATGAAGAAGTGACATGTCTTTTTTATTAAAAAAAAAAAAATCTTTAATCATTAGTTTTTAATGGAAAATTTGTTAAATTGCTCCCTATAGTTTGACCTTGTATTAAACAAATTCTTGTGGTTTCATAATGAATTTATAAATCCATGTAGTATGTCTATGTAATAAAATAATTTTTCCAGATCAATTTCAACCATTTTTTCAATAAAATTCTTATGAAATTACATTTTTACCTCCAAATAAAAATTATATAAAAAAAAAAATTGTTGGGTTGCCATCCCCTCTTGCCTGTTCTAGGGCTGGTTGACAGGCCACCCTAAACTAATTTTTTTTCATTTGTTTTTATTTGTTAATTTTTTAATTAAGGATAAATTGTAAATTCATAAGGATTATGTCAGGGAAAATGATCGAAATTTGTATGGAGAGATATTTTGTAATAAAGGCCAATCACATGTATTTATAAATTCAGAGTGATTTATTATTTGTTACAAGAACAAACTATATGACCAACTTAATAAATTTTTTTAGTTGATTATTTTATCACTAAATACATTTATTAAAAAGACAGAATAGTTGTAAAATAGCAATTAACTTAAAAAGAAAAAAGGTGTGAATAAAAGAGAAAGGGAGAGACAAAAGAAAAAGACTCATCAGGTAGGAGGAGCCTAAGAGGAAGGTGTCAAGGGAGAGGAAAGAAAAAGAGAAAAAAGTGGAGAAAGAGGGTGTTTCTTTGTATTGAAGGCCACAAACCAAAAATAACACCCAACAACACCAACAAATACTAGCTAAGTAACATAGGAAAAGTTTCCTTCTGATCATCATCATCATTATCATCAGCTGCAAGTAACACAAAAAGACCCCAACTTTTTTTTTTTTTAAATTTTTTTGTTCTGGGTCTTCTTCTAAATCTCATATCCATCCATTTTCTTTCTCATCATACAAAGAGAAGGATTGGTTTCAAAGAGATAGATAGAATTGAATCAAAGGTCAGATCAGACGGTTTAGAGAGAGAGAGAGAGAGAGAGAGATGTCGTGTTCGTCGTCATCAGGGTCAGAGGAAGACGAGGAGGGAATGGAGTCGTACAGGAAAGGAGGGTACCACGCCGTTAGAGTTGGGGATCAGTTCGGCGGTGGCCGCTACATCGCTCAGAGGAAGCTGGGTTGGGGCCAGTTCTCTACCGTCTGGCTCGCCTACGACACGCACGCCTCTGTACGTTCCCTTTCCTTTTTTCGGATTCAATTTTTTATTTTTTCTATTGGGTTTGGGATTGTTTCCGTGTTTTCTGGATTGATCTTGCTTGGAATCTATATATCTATCTTGTTTGTATTCATCACGCGTTATCTGTGACTCTGTGAAATCATTTATTGGGTTATCATAGTTTTTTGGAATTTATTGATTTTTAGATCATATTTGTCTGTTTTTGTATGGACTGTATTTTTGCTAGAGAAATGTTCATTAATTCCCTAATTATCGCGGACAATAAAAATTGCAATCACCTGTTGGTATTATTATATATCTAAGGCATGATTTGACATAAACTGGGTGTTAAAGTTTAAAGCAGATTTGAGGATTTGAGTGGTTAAAATGATCTAATCTAGTTGTGGTGCCAATTGATCTGAATACCCAACCTTTTGTTGTACACTTCTTGTCCGGTGGTATATCGTACAGGTTCCTCACACGAATACATAATAGTTTGTTGTCCCGCGATGCAACATGTATGCAATTTTTTTTCCCTAATATTACTTAATAGATTCCTTTTTTCTTTTCTTTTTTCCTTTTGGTCAGCAATTTGTGGCTCTCAAGATCCAGAAAAGTGCAGCGCAATTTGCTCAAGCTGCCCTTCATGAGATTGAAGTCCTTTCGGCTGTTGCCAATGGTGATCCCTCAAATTCTAAATGTGTTGTGCGACTCATCGACCACTTTAAGCATACCGGCCCAAATGGGCAGCATCTATGCATGGTCCTGGAATTTCTTGGTGATAGCTTACTCCGGCTGATCAGGTATAACCGATACAAAGGCCTTGGATTGAATAAAGTTAGGGAGATCTGCAAGTGCATTTTGATGGGTCTGGATTACTTACATAGAGAACTTGGTATTATCCACTGTGACCTGAAACCTGAAAATATTCTTCTCTTTTCCACCATTGATCCTACAAAAGACCCAGTTAGGTCTGGGCTCACGCCAATTCTTGAAAGGCCTGAAGGGAACCCAAATGGTGGAGTTACTATGAGCATCGTTGAAAAAAAGTTGAAAAGGAGGGCAAGAAGAGCAGTATTGAAGATATCTGAAAGAAGAGCTTCCATGGGAGGAGGACGAGCTGCAAAATGTGAGAGAACCCTGGATGGGATTGATATGAGATGCAAGGTTGTAGATTTTGGAAATGCATGTTGGGCCGATAAGCAGTTTGGAGAAGAAATTCAAACCAGGCAGTATAGAGCTCCTGAAGTAATACTACAAGCTGGCTATTCCCTCTCTATTGACATGTGGTCCTTTGCTTGCACTGCCTTTGAACTTGCTACTGGGGACATGTTGTTTACTCCTAATAGTGGGCAAGGCTTTAGCGAGGATGAGGTAGGATGGTTTTGCCTGTTGTCTTGTTTGTTTGATCCATTATAATCTGCTGCACCATGGAAATTAGGAACAGATAGTTTGACTGGATTCATGATTTGTCTTTGAAGTTATAAATGGAAATAGCAAATTAAGGAAGAAGATGAAGGATATTGGAAATTATAATGCAATACTTCTATTATATACAAATATATATATACACTTATATTATTTATAATATCCAGCTAATATGAAATTTGAGTTATATTGTTCTTCTCCCATTTTAGTTAGGCATCATGTTCTTTGTTCAAGTGATGAGCTTAGAGCATAATCCATCTGTACTATTTTTCATATGACCCTAGCTCCTTGCAGTGGCAATAGCAGCCAGAGGGCATGGGTGGCGGATGGGAAGATAAATATCTAAGAAAATATAAAATCTATATAGACAGAATATATATTTATGTTGAAGTGGACTTAGGTTCCTTTCCAGGCATGGCATATTTGGTGGGTGTATGGAAGATAAGCAAACATCAAAAAAACATGTTTGATAATTGATATGCATGTTTGTACTCGACCTTGGGCTTCTGTTTATGTAGAGCATATGTTTCAAGAATGAGCGAAATTAGATTATATGATAATTGATATGCATTTTTGTACTGAAGTATAGGTTGCTGTCTAACCAAATCTATATATTTCAAGAATAAATTTCCATTGCATTATCGTATGGTGACCTTTATTTTTGTGTTGTTGATGCCCACCTAATAACTACCTTGGAATGATCTAAAAAGGCAAGCTATTGAATCACCTTCCCCTTATCCACTGTTATTAATGATTGATCATCCAAATGCTAAACTCGATGTTTAGTTATTATTTAGTAGAACATTCTGTAAATTAGCCATGTTGATGTTAAAATATTCTCTCTGTGAACCTTTTTATATAGCAATTTAATGGAACTTTTCACTTGATTGGTTCAGGATCACCTTGCTCTGATGATGGAACTCCTTGGAAAGATGCCTCGAAAGGTAATCACATTATTATGCCTCTACCCGTACATAGTTATCCAATAACTTTGATTCTGATTTCTCTCTTGTGCTTGGGTGGGCAGGTAGCCATTGGAGGAGCGAGGTCCAAAGATTTCTTCGACAGGTACGGGGATCTAAAGAGGATTCGTAGGCTGAAATTCTGGCCACTTGATCGATTGCTGGTTGATAAATACAAATTTTCAGAGGATGATGCTCGTGAATTTGCAGAGTTTCTTTGTCCCATTTTTGATTTTGCACCTGAGAAGCGACCAACTGCTCAGCAGTGCCTGCAACACCCATGGCTCAATCTCAGGAACTCAACTCAAGATGAGATGAAGAACGAAGCTAATCTGGGAAAGCTGAATGTTGGGATGGGCAACCTTAAGATTAAGGTGGGTAAGTGATGAAGGGACTAAAAGTGTTGGTATAGCCGCACTGTTTTGGAGTCCCTCCCTCCACCTGTATGACTATTGATTGTGATCTATTTTTTGTTTTGTTACACTTCTAATAATTTTTTTATTGACTCTATAACATGTAAAATAGTAATGATTCTTGCGAGAGAGATTTGACTGCGTTTATAGATATTCTGGTGGCTTGTGCCATAGCTGACCGGAACAGTAGATATCTGTGCTTGCCTGTTTAAACTAATATAACATTCATGAGTGAATTTTTTGCACTGCACCATAAATCTAGAATATGACCTATCAGAAACTTCAAAGAAACAATTCAGATCCCGGCTTCATTGCACCCGATCCCCATTCCCAAATAACAGAGTGATAAAATAGTAATTCAATTGCCTATTTTGCTATTTTAATGGTGTTTGTTTGAATAATAACTCATCTTCCTAACAAGTTGATGAGTGGAAAACTAGGGCTAATGGCTAAAGATAAAGATAAGGATAAGCCAAGGATGGCTTTATAGCTTTACTCGAAACAACTACAAACTTCTCTGCTGCTGCTTATCCATCATCAAATCCTCTGCTTCTTTTATCTGCTCCACGCACACGTCCTTCATGCCCATAATGCCCATGCAACGCACGCTTAATTTCCTCTCGTAACACCATTAAACACATTAATTAGTTGATCCCAATAACTAATGTAATCCAATAACCTACTCATCTTCCTACCGCTGAGATCCCTGGTTGTAAGTACATATGTGTTAGCCCGCTAAATGTAGTGAAATCATTTAACACCTAGACTAAAATGAAGTTCAGACGCCAACATGACACAATCAACTAGAGGTGTTAATCATCCTGGCCTTGTTTAGATAGATTTTTGCCGTTAGTTTAAATTTAACAGTAGGATAGAGATCCCAGCAATTTTATTATCCGAATTGTCAAACAGCAAATATGAGAGAACTTTTATGAAGCTCACTTGTCTGAACATGTGTTGAGCATCTTACCCCTTATTCAAGCAGGTGGACTTCATAAAGGCTCTATATCACATTTATTGTCTGAATTACTATCAATCTAAGAATCAAATTACTAAAAATTCAAATCCTTTACGGTCAGCATGTCAACAATCAAAGTCATGATGATAACTTCTGTTTGGGGGTCCAATAGTAGATGAGAAAAAAGTGAACCCGGATTCATATTTCTTACAATTAATTGCAATTCGGGTAATTCTATAAAAATGGCAGGTTCGGGGCTTGCACCATGAGCTGCCCGAATGAAACTGCAACAAATAAAGCAGAGGAAAGCTTAGAAATGTTTGAGTGACAATGGAAGATGATGGTATGTGATGAGGGGGATGAGAGAGTTGGCACTGGGGAAAGGGGACCCCGTGAGGCAACTTGCATGACTTTCACTTTCACGAAGATGTGGTCCCTTTTGAATTCTGATCCTACCATATCTTAGTCTTACTCTTACACATTTCATCAGAAGTGAGAAGTGGTCCAAGATATAAATAATCAATTAATGGATAACCAATTTGTGGAAATTTCCTTTTCTTTCAACATAATAAAAACTCAACCAACTAATAATCAAAAGGAAAAAGAAAAAGAATAAAAAAGGGCCCAGAGAAGTGACATCAGAACTCTAAAACGTGTATGGTGTGCCATTGTGCCTTCCGTTAGATCTTTCGCTTCTTAACAAAGTGAACTGCGGTAAACAAAGCAAATTAAAGGCCTAAAACTTTGTTAATTAATAACGTTATTTAAAAAAAAAAAAAAACTCAACAAAGCAAAAGGCTTAAATGTCCGTTGGGAACAAAGATGGCAATTCATGTCTATGCTTTGAGTTTTGGTTGTGTCAAAATATAAGTATAAAATTATGTAGGTCAACGTTAACCGGATCTATTTAATTAAATAGATAAAGTCTCTTAACTCTAATTCGTTAATTTTATATTTAGTTTGTATTTATAGGTTCATTCTAATTCAACCAATTTAATTAAACAAATCATATCATTTAACTATATGCTACTAATTTCATGTTGGGTTCGTATTTAATTTGTAAGTTGTGTTAAAAATAATAAGACTAGTTGGGAAGCCACGACGAACAACCTGCAAGGAATTGACTTTCATGTTGACTCAATACGATATCTGGGAAGTGATGCTCAAAGAATTTCTCACACACCATATGGTGTATGCTGATGCAACGAGCATAAATTTGACTATAATGGAGAATAGATATATTCATCCATTAAATTAGATTCTCCCAATTTATGTGAAACCAAAAGAACATGACATGATCTGCAGCACAAACTGTGCCATACGCTCTCAGATAACTTAACGGGCAACAAAAAAATTATACCCAAGACAAGAAAAAATAGATGTGTCGATCGAAGTGCATCGCTTTCTCCTCGTACAAGGCATCGAAAAGAGTAGCAAGTTAACACCTTGTATTAAAGAAGTCGTCTGATCTTTGTTTAACGTAAAAAAAAGTACTCGACAAGCACTTCCAGCTAAGAGCCAGTAAAAGCCAAGCCAGCGTTTCTTGTGGTCAATTTATTCAATTATAGTAGCAAAGAGATTTCCTTTGGATATTTCATGGTCGTATTTCCAGCTAAGAACTCGTCTCATCGCTGTTTAATGCATAATGGGATGATGCTGACAGATTCGAATTTTCAGCAATTTTTTGTTTGGATTGCAGTAAATATAAGAAAGTCTTCATGGAACGAGATCTGTTCGGGCAGGTGGCCGATCCCATGAAAATTCTCTCACATTTACTGTCGAAATGTAAATGGAACGACAGAGACGACGGTGGCTGCAGCTTCGGCTCTTCTTCATCAGGCCACCGTGACTTGTTGTTTTACGCTACGCCGCCTGAAATTTGTGGGTGTTTTGTTGGGGTCGGGTTGTGGGCCCCAGCGACGAGGAGGACAGCAACAGCAACAGCAACGAGTACTGGTTGGTGGTATCCTCCTCGTCACCAGAGCAATCCTTTTTCATGGTGCTGGAACGGGTATTGGTCAAGTTGTTCCTGGAGAGCGGTGTTGTCAAGGGTAGTTTGGGGAAACTCAGTTGTGGGGGTTGGGTTGTAATATAGGAAGAGGATGATGGGAAGAGGGGGGCTGTCCTTGGCGTGACAAAACCCACAGCAAACAAACAAGAAGAGGGGGAGGCTTGTTTTGACCGACCATTTTTATAACAACACATTTTTATACCCAACCAAATTTTAGATTTTTTTTTTTTAATCAAGATCAATCAAATCAAAGGGTTTATTGGAACTAACACATCAATATTTTAAAATAATTGTAAAATAAAAATATAGTTTATAACATTACTTATCAAAAGAGCAAAATAATTTTTGAATGCTTTTTTTTTAATGAAAATAAAAAAATTAACGTCTAAATAATATTAAAAAAAAATTTATTTAGGACATGTATCACATTTTTAAGCGTGTTGAAATAAATTTCTGTTAAAAAAAATGGACGAAACTTAAACCGAATGTGCAAGTTGGTACTCAGGTTTATAACAAGTATCGCATATGATACTTTTTTAAGTTGAAATAACCGTTTAATAATAACCATTACTACGTATACCAAAAAAGCAATTAACAATATTAAAAATTTGTTCCCTTCAATTAAAATTTTAGTTCCGCCCTTGCTAAATTGGTTGACACGGTGCTGCCACGGCCTCGGGCAACTTTGGGCGCATCAATTACCTTAATAATGTTAGTTTGAATTGACTAGCATGACGAAAAGGTCAGTGTTAGATTACATTTTAAACGAGTGGCGTTAGTTTAAAATTGGAGGAACCTGGTGGGATGTTGGATGTAAAATGCATGCAATTCTCAAATAAATTTTAAAAAATACATGTAAAAATCATATACTTCATTAAAAATGCATGAGATACTCATACATTTTGAACATGAACACATGGTCAATTTAATAGATTTTGAGGAAAACTTTGTTTGCATATTACACAATTTTCTTTCTTTTTTGATTCATAAAAAAGGTTCTCTGAACCACAAATGCCCTCTTCTATATCTCCTGCTGCAACCAACAAAAGGAACTACAACAAAGGCTTTCTAAAATTACAATCAAAAGTGTAATAGTGGAAGGCAATGCTAAAAAGAATTAGAATAAAAGCTTTGACTGCTGAGAAATAGACACTTGAACAAATCCTAGTTGAGATCAACACTGTTAAAAGTTCATTAAAATTGTATATTATTAAAGGTGTTTCCATTTCTAATATTACTGTGTACTTATTATGGCAGCAACAAATACCCTCATATGTTATACAAATTACTCCATTGCAATAATTTCATAGATAGCTTTTAGTATATATAATGAAGAAAAATAAATCAAGTTGCCAAAAATTACACTACCAAGGACACTGCATTATATTGTTCATTTATAACAAGATCTAAGGGCAGGGCGTATCTGCAACATGTCAACAAATACCATCCAATTTATTGCATCACTCGTACCTTAACTTCAAACTTTGATATTCTGTAAATCACGGATGCAAGCAATTAAATATCTAAATTTACATTCAGTCAGTTCAAGTTCATTACAAAGCCAGAAAAAATGAGCAAAAAGATAAATCAAATGAAGCCGTTTCTATAAAAAGAGCACCTTGAATCCTACCTCAGCTATCAACTTCTATCACAGTAGCCACCTGTCACCACATTACAATTTGAACATCATGACTGCAGGACTTTATTTTGTTTGACACATGCTGGCGCTTTGAACCCCTGGCATTTCCACACTGGTGTAGCCCCAATTGGGATCACACCATCAGCTGAAGGCTCCATTGAAAATAAGGGCATACCACCAGTAGTAGGGCTTCCCATTTTGTTCTCCGTCAAGGGGGAGCTTCTTACTTTCATCTCTTCCTTGGGGTTTGCCCGATCCCTAAATGTACAAATGCTTAAGGGCAACCTTTTTAGCTTCACCCTTCCCCTCTTTTTACCAGTGGTACACACATCTTCCGAAGTTTTATCCCTTGGCTGACTTGATTCTGCTTCCCCATTATCCATCTCTAGTTCCCTAGCTTTATCAGACTTGCAGGCCCTTTCATCTGCTTTAAGTGTGTATGACTCTCGGATGGAGCCGTCACAGTTGATCTTGCCTGCTACAGCATGACCATTGGACGTAGATGGGGGGTGTATTTCCAATAAGATACCCCCATTGCATACCCTGCTTTTCTCAGAACTTGCTGAGGTTTTAGGCTTCTTGTGTTTATGACCCTTCCAGTCAGAACTTGAAGAATTCTTTGAGATTCTTGGGGAGCTGTTTATAGCTCGATGCAACTTACGGGCCAACTCTTCATCTGTCCTATTATTCTCAATTGGTTGGTATTTTTTATACAAGAGCTGAACTGGGAGATGCTTCTTCAGCTTATTCTTTTTCAGGGATCTTTCCTTACAGGCTGCCACTTCAGAAAATGAGGCAACCAAATCTAAAGCACTCTTGGCAGCAGCCATTGCTTTTGACGCTACTGCAGCCTTCTCTTCAGCTGCAGCTCTCGCAACCTCTGCAGCCTTAGCTGCAGCAATGGCTGCTGATTTTGAGGCCTCTACTATCTCCTCTGGTGTAAGGTTAGGATTACTCGAATGAGAACTCAATAGATTGTTCAAACGGATCTCAAAGTCACTTAAAGCATCAGAAGACGGAGCAGGAGCAGAAGCAGAAGCGAAAGCAGATGTGGAAGCTGATGCAGAAGGAGAAGCAACTAGAGAGAGGCGTGAAGCACCATCAGCTTCAGAGCTTTGCTTCTTCAATCCAGCAAGCAGTCGCTTTCGGGGAGGCAAAAGGACATCAGCATCCAAGTGATTGACATCACATATGTTAGCCTCCATTATTCCTACTATTTACTATTTTGCTTCACACCCAACAGCTGAATAATTCTCCACATGGATAAACCGACTGCTCCATTTACAATCAGGCTAAAACAAACATTAAAAATTACACCTTCAGTATCAATCCAATACCAAATCTATTATGAAACTCGTACTGATCTTGAAAATTTGAAAACCCTCATAGATTTCTGCACACTTTATCCAAATCCAACATTAAATACAACACAATTTCGACACTGAATCGACATACAAAGATGCCTTTTTTTTTTTTTCTGGTTGTAAAGAACGTCAACGAATAAAAAACGAAATTCAAATTCACAACCCCGTATCCTAGATATCTTGATCAGAACAAGAACAAACTCAACCTAATCTCACACAAGTATTTTAGCTGAATGCAGTTTTCCTTGGAAAATAAAAATGAAAACCTACAAAGCCTCAATTTTCTCGACAACCAAAGAGAGCATCAACAACATCCAATTCACCAAAGATCGAAAGAACAAAAGAATTCAGACGTGCAAACATGCACGGATTCAGTCACACACCAATTATCATGCAAAGCATCGAAGTCCCCATTTCTCATTGAGATTACGGTCGAACACAAAGAATCAGATCATAAACAACACCAATCTAGCACGCTACGAGCTCGATTTCACATAATTATTTAAATCAGCTACAGTTCATGCGCCATTACATTAAATTTCAATTTTTTTAAAAAAAAAAAAAAATCTAAAAAAACAAAAACAGAGTTATGCTCGGACCATGAGGAAGAGAAGGTCGAGTAATTACCTGCCGATCCTGCTTACTGTCACAGAAGAAACAGAGACAAAGAGAGTCTTTGAATTAGGGTTTTCGGAGAGGGAGAGAGATGAGGAAGAAAATAGAGGACATGAAGGGAACCGAAGATCTGCTTATATATGATGTCAGAAAGAATCTGGATGGGGGCTCTGGTTCTAGAACCCCACGTCCCAAATCCCCATTTAACCACCATTTCTTCACTCCTTTGCTATTCTAAGTATCCTCGTTTTTCTGTCCAAACTACGTCTTTTGCCACGCTCCTTTTACCATTTTAACCTTCTCCCGTTGCACTCAAAATGGCCACTGTTTCTTTATAGCTACATGAAATGAAGCACAGTAAAAGCATCCACCGTATCCACGTCCGATTCAACCTAATTTTTTCTTTATTTTAGTTTTAAAAAAATTAATTTTTTTTTAAATTTTAATTACTTTTTTTTTTACGCATCTATATCTTAATCTCCATTTTCACTATTAAAATATTTTTTCTTTTTCATATCTAATCACAAGTTTTTTTTTTTTCTTAATACATTTGGTAAGGACTCTAGCACTTCACTAATTTTTGGGCAAAATTAATTAGTTAAATTGTTAAATTATTACTTATCTTAAAAATTTAAACTGATAAAATTAGATAAATTTAATTATTTAATTAATACATTAATCAATAACTTAATACAAATGCAATTACATTTTTATCAAATTATTTTGGCTAGCTAGGTGTGAATAATACATAATACCTTGAACAAAGTTTTGAGAAGAAATTCATTTAATTTAATGTATTAATTGAATATTTGTCTTTAAAACACTTGAAAAAAAAATTATGTATATCCTTAATAAAGTAAAAAATACATGTGAGAAAATATATCAGTTTAACGTATTGTGTTTGAACAAATTTCTTCAACTCAATTTTATGAAAATTTTTGTCCCAATGCACTTATGTTTATCAAATCCGATCCTAGGCCCAACCTTTTGAGAATTGATGAATAATGTGACATTAGTAGAACAATCTATGATGCTGAATTTAAACTCTATTTGTTTTAATGTTAAATATTTTTTTATCAACAGAAAACGTTGGCTTTGCTTATTAACTCTTTTGGTTTTTTTTTTTAATTTTATTGTTGAAAATAGTAATAGAAATAAATTTTATGATATAAAGTAGAGAGAATATTTTAAATTTTTTGTATGAAAAAGTGAAAAAATTTTGTTTTTTAGTGAATTTTTTATTTGAATAGTAATAAAAAATTAGTGATGTGATATAAAAAGTAAAAAATATTGTTAAAAAATGATTAATGAAATATTAAAAGTGGTATTAATTTTGAAGAAAACAAAAAAAAAAGGGAGAGAAAAAAGTGGTTACCAATCATAGCCAACATTTGTCCTTATCAACAAAAAAGTAAGCAGACTTTTTTCCCAACGTTTAGAGCCCCTCTCATCTAAAGATCTTTCTTTGTCGTACCATTGTGGCTAACCTCGGCCTAATGTTGAACCATTTCCGACGACATTTTTAATGGCCGTCAACTAATTGAATAAATGCGTCAAATATTTAATTAAAAAATAGATAAATTATAAAAATAGAATTTAAATTTAAAATTTTAATTATGATATCATATTAATTAAAATTACCTTTGTCAAAAAGTTATATATATTATAACAAAAATGATATATAAAATAATATAATTATATATATATATATAATATATAATATATATATAATACATCATCTTTTAATTTGTTAAATCACTTTTTGTTCTAATAGTGGTAATTTAATATTGTATTAAGTCAAAGATCTATAATTAAAGAATATTTATCTCTTATTTTAATTAAAAATTTTATGTATGGGCCTCATTAATTAAGAAGTCCCTCTTGAAACCACACGTGAAAATAAATATTAAAATATCCATTTAAATTAATCATTTCCTATTAAGTGAATTAACATAATTAATATTATAAGACATGCTAAATCTCATATTTATTTCTTACTATAAATGACTCTAAATAATTTTAAAAAAACTTTTAAATTAACTAATCATTTTAAAATAATAAAAATTATATAGATGACGCTTTTTTTGAATAGTTAAAATGACAAAGTAAAGCTTCTCAACGGTGAAGATGGGGTCAATGGAGTTTTGGGAGTGAAATCAAGCCTAAAAAGGATGTAAAGGAAGAGGTCAGCGAAGGCGCTGGAGTTTGTGGACAATGGTGGTGCTAACATCTTTGTCGATTAATAATTTTCAATAGGATATAAACAACGAAAAATATTTTTAGAACCATATTCATGGTTTTTCAGCCAAAATTACTATTTTTTTTTTTAAAAGAAAAAAAAATCTATCAACAGGTAACATTTTCCGTTGAAGCATGTGGAGTCTTAATTAGTAATCTCCTATCCAGTTCTATGTCAGGAAAAAAAAAATTACTAAAATATTTTGTCTTTTTGTTTGTTAAGCTTATTGCTTTGTTCAATCAATCATATGCCCCGCCACCAATCCCTTTATTCCACACACAAAAAAAAAAAAAGGTGCAACTGCCTCGCTAAAAAGACCAATTTGTTATCATAACCTAAGTTTAAGCTTCACTTATCATTTTCTAAACTAAAATTAAATTTTAAAATAAGAACTTGGGAAGATACTTTCTTTCCTTTTTTTTTTCTTGTATTTTTGGATACAAGGATCATTACAAGCTATTTTTTGTTTGTTTTCAAAAACATCACAACGAATATTGTGGTTGAAAAAAATTTTCATCCAAATTGAATTGAATAAATTCTTTAATCCAATTCTTTAAATTGATATGTGTTCAAAATATATATGGTTCTTACAAAAAATAAAAAAAGCACGTGAGAATTGACCCCTCTCAAACCCTCTCCTCATGCCTGCCAAAAAAAGGAAAACAAAAAATTAGCACATTTAGAGCCTGTTTGGCAAAAGATTTATTTTGGTTGTGGATTGTTGACTTTTGATGTAATATAAAGTAGAAAGAATGTTGTAAATTTTTTGCATGGAAAAATAAATTTTTTTGTTTTTTAGTGAGTATTTTATTTGAATGGTAATAAAAAAGTATTTGATATAATATAAAAAATAAAAAAAAATTGTTAAAAAATAGTTGATATGATATAAAAAGTGAAAATAATTTTTTTTTTTAGAAAATTAAAACCATAAACAGTAAAATTAGATTGTTTGCCAAACAGGACCTTAGGGTCTTTTGGTTAACTTCATATTAAAGGCCTCATTTGAAGCTCCTCTCAAGTTAAATTCTTATTTTTGTCCCCGAGTAATTATACTCATCAGCATGGGCTGAATGAATAGTCATTCAGCCCAGACATTTTTAATGACTGTTTATTCAGCCCATAGTAATAGGAATCACTGTTCTTTGTCCCTCATCACATGTTCTTTAAAAATGAATATAAAAATCACAGACATATTAAATAATTGTCAATTTAATAAACTTTATTAAAAAAAATTCTTCCAACCCAAATTAAATTAAAAGAAAACTTTATCTCATTCTTCTTGATTTTGCCCTAAGCTTTGAGAAGTCGAAGGTATTATCGTAATTGAACAAAAAAAATAATGCCCCTTGCGAGTAACTGGTTCTTCATAAAAGTCAGTTAATAGAGAGTGACGGACCTTTGTAAATTACCCGCGGGGACTTTAGAGATGTCGCTTCAACCAATAAAACCACAGCCGTCAAAAGGATCAGAAAGGAAAAATCCCACCACCAAGTCCGGCCGTTACACACGATATTACACGTGTCCTCTAATGACATCACAGTGTGACTCAACCAAGCCTCACCCCCGTGATCTTATCATAGCCCATCCATCGACACACTCCTCGACCGCCTTTTTCTTCTTCAGCTTCCATTTCAAAACCCACTACTGCGTCGAACCTGTGCTAATGGTCTGCTTAAACGTCGACGTTCCATTCAGAACCCTTGGCCCTAACGCTAATCGTATCTTCAGGTAAGCAACCAATTCGATTCGTTTGTACACCAATCATTTTCTCATTAAATATATATATGTATGTATTTATGTATGTATGTATGTATGTATTCCTTTTCTTTGCTACACATTGGGGTTGTGTAGTGGTGAGCGCAGGTGTATTTCCATTTCATGGTGTGTGTTTCTGTGAATAGATAAACCACGTAAATATAGGTTAAATTCGTTGAAATTTAATTTTGCAATGATTGAAGCTATTTGGTAAATTCAGCTTGATTCTCAATGAGGAGCATCAATCCCCTGCCGGAGGCAGTTCGTAGTTCGGTGCGTTCTGGGATTATCCTTTTTGACCTGACGAGGGTTGTGGAAGAGCTGGTTTTTAACAGTCTGGATGCCGGTGCGACAAAGGTGAATATGTCCAACGCCGTCTAAATCATTCTATGCTTTAGGAGAGTGGACTTAATTTTCTATCTAAATTGATTGTATGGTAATGCAATATTGAAATTCTGAGAATCAACGATTATTTGTTGTGTCAGGTATCGGTTTACGTGGGTGTTGGCACGTGTTTTGTAAAAGTGGTGGATGATGGTCAGTACTGAATTTTCCTTTTCTGGGTTTAATCTGTATTGCACGTTCAGCTTTGAATAAATTTTGATCCGTTTAATGTACTTGCAGGATCTGGTGTTACTCGGGATGGATTGGTTTTGTTGGGGGAGAGATATGGTAACCAAGTTCTCAGTTATTATCTTTTTGCATTTTGCCGGGATTCTTTCTGGTTGATGCTTGTAATGGATTTCAAGTGCCTATGTGATAATCGTTCTCGAGTTAAGCAGTCATTTGCTTCTGTCATTCTTGATACCTTAAATTATACATTTTGGTTTTCTTTTTTGGGGAGAGGAGCGAAGCTCACATGTTCTCTTAATAATTACAGGAGGTGTAAATGGCATGCATGGTTAGTTCTGACCAAGTCAATATTAGCTAACTACTAATCGGGCTCACTTAATTGTTTTCACAGTTTGTCTGGATCATTATTTGCAGTTGCCCTCTTATCAGCATTCATTAGATATTCCATTAAAATAGTATGTTGATTTCTTTGGTTGTAAACATATCTTATAAAGAAAGAAATAGCAGTGCTCATTAACTAGTGGACTCTATACAGTATACAACAAGAGGATGAGGGAGATTGAAAACTATTTAGGAAATTCTAACTAGTGGCTTGATGGTTTTTGGTAGTGGGCATAGAAGTAGAGTATAGCCAAAGTTAGCTCAAACAAGGGAGTATCAAAGGTAGATCTCGTGGAATAAATTGAGATGCATCAGAAATCACATGTATAATTTTATGAATTTGAATTAGCTATCATTCATCCAAAAAAAAAAATGGATTAGCTAGTTAGTGTTTTAATAATGTTTGTGTATATGTAAATGTTTGAGCAGCAACATCAAAGTTTCACCAGTTGGCTGATATGGATGCTGCTGGTGGAAGCTTCGGCTTTCGGGGAGAAGCATTGGCTTCCATTTCAGATGTCTCATTGTTGGAAATTATTACAAAAGCTTATGGGAGGCCGAATGGATATCGCAAAGTCATTAAGGCATGAGCAGTTCATTACTATTTCAATTTTGCTATTCCAGGAGCAAGTTGCTTATTGTTCCTGCTGTTCATGCAAGCTTGGCTCTGGTTGACTTTTGCACTGTTCTGTTCAGGGATGCAAGTGTTTGTATCTTGGAATTGATAATGATAGGAAGGATGTAGGCACCACAGGTAACATATTACTTTGTCAACATTATCATCAGCATGCTAGGATACTTCCCTTGTTTGTAGCTTATGGTGTGTTATTCTTCACAAGAATTACCTTGATCATGAGGTGCTGAATTTGTACTGTTAATCTGTCAAATTGGTAAATATGGAGACACTTGTAATTCTTATGGGTTACTCTGGCAATTTGTAACAATTCTTTTTTAATATGACAATTAATTTTGGCATGTATATAACATTTGCTTTTAATAGTTTCTTTTTCCTTCTGCTAGTAAACATTTTGCTCCTATAATTTCACATGAACATGTAATTTGAAATTAATGAATACAAATTTTCTGTTCTATATCTTTGTTAGTTACAATATACAATAAAGCTTCAATTAATTGCTTGATTCTTTGCAGTTAATGTCCGCGATTTATTTTACAACCAACCAGTTCGAAGGAAATGTATGCAATCCAGGTTTCTTCTTCTTCTTCTTCTTCTTCTTCTTCTTCTTCTTCTATTTGGTCAATTTCTACGTTGGCTGTATTTTTTATTATTTTTAACTTATCAAAAAAATTTGCATTACTGAATTGGTAGCCCCAAGAAGGTGTTGCACTCGGTCAAGAAAGGTGTACTTAGGATTGCCCTTGTACACTCACAAGTTTCCTTCAAAGTTATTGATATTGAAAGGTGTCTTCCTGTCACATTAGCAAGTTGGAGCTGGTTTGTTTATCATGCTTGTTTACTTATACTTTTATTCTATACACATAGCGGGGATGAGCTTCTTTGCATTCAGCCTTCTTCTCCTTTGTTGCTATTGAAAAGTGGCTTTGGCTTAGAAGTCTCTGACTCTCTTCACGAATTAAACGTTAATGATGGGGTATTAAAGCTTTCTGGCTACATATCTGATCCCGTTGATGGTTTCGAAATTAAGGTAGAATATTTATGTTTATGATTTAAGTAATTAACTGTATGCTTTATTTTTTATTTTACTGTCCCTGTGTCTAATAATACAACACCTTTTTTTTTGCAGGCCTTTCAATATGTCTGTATCCATGACTATGTATTCCTGTCAACAAAGTACTAAGTCTTTAGGATGGGTGTAATGGGGTTGGAGATGATTAAATAATCTAAGAATTTGGTTGTCACCTTCACACTAGCAGATATTAACTCGCTGTTCGTTTGCAAAGGTCCAATTCATAAACTGCTGAATCAATTGGCTACTAGCTTTGAGTGTTTGGATCCATGGAAAGTCAATGATGGGTCCCAAAACCAAAAGAGAAGCAGGTCTCAAGCATATCCAGCTTATATGTTAAATCTAAGTTGCCCTCGATCTCTTTATGATTTAACCTTTGAACCATCAAAGACATATGTTCAGTTCAAGGTAATGCGCTTTCTTCTCTAATCGTTACTTCTGATTTACGGTAATTGCTAATTGAATTGTATGAGTTGTTCCGGATCTCTTTATTTTGAATTTGGCTTCATCAATTGGCTTAATGTTTGAAAAGCATGTTTGGTTCTGGAGGACTTCTTTGTTATGGATCCAGGCTTGTTGAAATGTCCATATATCTTGGGGTTATTCGACTTTTAGGGTAGTAATTGAAAATAGCATTATGAGACTGCTCTCTCTCTCTCGGATATTTATAATTCTTCTCTTCTTTATGGAGTGTTGCTAAACAGGTGATCACTTAATTATAGTGATTTTTGTTTCATTTTCTTGCAATATACTCCTTGGTCACAGTGTACAGGAATATTATTTGTCTCTCCTTTTAAGGAAAAGCTCCTTGAACATGTGAATGGTTAGTGAATCCGTTGCTTTTCTTGGCACCATTGTTAATTTTTTATTTTCTTTTCTCCTTGTTTGCTTTTGCCAGGATTGGGCTCCTATACTTGCATTCATTGAGAAAGCCATTCAACAATTATGGAAGGAGAATCTAACTTTTGGTATACTCTTACAATGAATCTTGCTGATTATTAACACTAATTTGATTCAATGACTTCCGAAACTTGTATTAACCTCGGAGATGTTTTCAGGGGACTCTATTAATCATGTAGCTGATATAATAAGGAAAGATCAAATCTGGAAGGAAGCTGATGACATCTTAACAGCAGAAGAAGGTAAGAATCAAATTTTTTTTAAAAAAATTTAACAGCTTCGTTTTTCCATTATGTGAATTAAATGTGATTCACATCTTAGAAGTTGTACTTAATCAAGCTATTTGAGTTAAATAGCAATTTAACTTTAGCAAATGGTTATCATCTCATAAATGCTATCTAAGTAGCACGCTTTATGAACTACATGGAATAATTTTTGGTTTGATTTCTCTTAGCTCATAACTAATTATCACCTTTTTCTTGATGCAGATTTCTCAGAAACATCTAAAATTGCGAAAAAGAAGCGCAGGATCGAAAATCATGAAGCTTCTCTTGACATTTTCTCCTCCCCATCAGATATGCTAACCAAAGAGGTTGACCATTTATCTCACGCAGGAAAGGATAGAGTTCCTTTTGTAAACTTGCACAAAAATTTTGCTGAATTTAAAGAGAAACAAATTCAGATGGGATTTGTTGATCAAACTGATTATGCTTTCCAATCATGGGATGATCTTGAGGCCAAATGCATACCCACAGCGACCTGTAAGTTCGACAACCAGCTGTTGGCATCTGATAACAACTTTTTATCTGTGGAAGATCATTTTTTGGAGAACAGATCCAATGATAATGTGGACAACTGTTTAACTTCTGCATGGGGAGTTGAGTCCCTTAATGATGATCCAGATGCAATCAATGAATCAGCAGGGGTGGCATTATCTTGTGATTTGATTGGTAGGGGTATCAAAAAACCTTTGCTGCAGGGTTGCTCCTCTAGAAGAAGCCTGCCACTTGAGAGGGCTTTGTTTGTAAATGATGAAGGATTTGAATTTCAGAGGGATAGCTTCAGGACCGACTGGAAGCAGGCAGGTGCTCATGATAGGGCTAATATTTTAGAAGTTGATAGTAGTAGCCAGAGTTTTGATTTCCTCTCAAGGACCTTTTGGCAAGATGAGGCATCGTGTCCTCAGGCCTTTACGAGAGAAATTACAAAATGTGACGTGCTTACAGATTTTGATTTTCCGTCAAGAGCTTTTGTAAAGTCAATCCCATCTGATGCAGAGCAGTTCATTGGAGAAGATTTTATTGAATCTGATTCAATCACAGAAATAGGAAACTTTGGCTCCATTCATACATCAAATTCTGACTGGTGTTCCCTGACCTCGGATCCCTTATTTAAAGCCACACCTTGGGATGTTGAGCATTTCAAGGATGAAAATGCATGTGGGGGGAGTTCCCACTCTGGTGAAAGCGCTAGTTGTAGGCATTTTGTGGATTATGGAAAGAGGGACCATAAATCTCGTTATGGTATCATATCAAAGGGCTCCAGCCAGGAAAATTGCTCCTCAAGTTGTAGATATAATATATTAGATTTTAATGATTATGCTGGTTCTAGTAGAGAGTCCTGCAAATTCCTTCAAAGACACAATAGAGATTATAAATTTTCTCCTGAACATCCAGATATATTACCTAATGAGACAGGCAGGTTATATGTGGACTCATGTGTTAAAGATTTCACAGGTATTAACAAATATAAAAGACAAAGGGATTTGATGAGGAATCAAGAATGTGAACCGGATCATGTTTCTAAAGAAAGATCAAGAAGAAGCCATTCTGCTCCACCGTTCTACAGAGGAAAAAGGAAGTTCTTTTCTTGGAATCATCCTTCAACTATGAAAGCAGGAAACCCCAAAGCCAAAACCTTTCATAATGCTCTTACATATTCAGGTTCTTTCATGATTGAGTTGCCCTTGAAGACTTGGCAAAATGATGCAAAAACTAACTGAAATAAGCCTGTAATTTTTGCAGAAGTTAATGGGTTAAAGTGTGCCAAACAACCTTCTGATGATTGCCGGTTATATCATAAGTCAAGTACTGTGGAGCATTTGTTGTCAGACACTAGGTACTACACTTTTTTTTTTTTTAATATGTTTATTATTGCAGTTTTAATGCACCTGTTGCTCAATTTCTCACTTACCTTGGTCTTGCTTTCAGATCAGATATGGACAAGATGACAGGCATTTCAGCAAACCTGAAGGAGATTGAAGAAGGTGAAAAGTCTGAACAGTCCCATTATTTCAACTTTCAAGATGCTGCCCCAGTTAAAGGTAACGCCAATATTTAGACATAAGAGTACTTCTTGTTGGTGTATGGTGCCGGTATAGTTATAATGTTAATTCAAAGATGAATTTCTCAGTCTTTGATATGATTTATAAACATAGGAGCTTGTACAATCGTTTTCTTCATATATACATAACGATTTTGAGGAGCTGGAACATTAACTTCATCAATAATGCTAGAAGCATTTATTAATCGGCCAACAAACAATAAATTTTGTATCAGGTTTTGTTATTGAAAAACTTTTAAACACTTGTTTCATTTTGGCTTGTGCTCGTTGCTGCCTGCATATTTTCTATGTCATAATAAATTAAAATAGCATTGACCCTGTATAATCTCATCTTACGGTCTTCATCTCAGGGGAAACTCTAGATTCCATGAATTCTTGGTCCAAATGGCGGAATTGCTCTTCCCAGACAACAGTTGAGTAATTTTGCAAATTTGGAAGATATTGTTAATACAAATGAGCTTTTCATCACTATTCAAGACTTTATCTTTTTTATACAGGACAGAAATAAATCATATGATGTTCGCCATGAAAGTAATGTACTTGACATCTCTTCGGGATTCTTGCATCTTGCTGGTGATTTATTAGTTCCTGAATCTATCAACAAGAGCTGCCTGGTTGATGCCAAAGTTCTTCAACAGGTGGATAAGAAATTCATTCCAGTTGTGGGTGATGGAACACTTGCTGTTATTGACCAGGTTTATTTATTATTATTTGTTTTGGATCTTTTTTTCCCTTCTTGATCATGCAATATCTGCTTTTCCATATCTCAGTGATAAGTTTCTTACAGAGGCACTAATAATGATAGTACTTTCTTAGATGATTTTATTTTTGAGGAAGTTCTATTGGAATTTAGTTAGACACGCTGCTTTTCTTCAAAATAGATGTCTGTATGTAAACATACTTGTAAATACGCCTACTGAGAAAAGCATAAGTTGAATGAGATGCTTATGTATATAAGCATGCATTCACAACTTGTCCACACATTGAGAAAAAAAGGCGCGAACACGCATACACATACACATACACACAGTGGGAGTAAGGGAGGGAGGGAGAGGGCCTCTGCATAGATTTGGATGGAGTAATGACTTCACCAGTGGTCCTTTTCTACAGCATGCTGCAGATGAAAGGATCCGACTGGAAGAACTGCGTAAAAAGGTAAAATTGTTTTGTTGTTTGAACTTGTGGACATGATTTATCTATCATAGCTTATAAGACTATTTGACTACTTTAGGTGTTATCTGGAGAAGCAAAGACAATGAATTATCTGGACAGCGAACAGGAGTTGGTATGTCTGAATTTGATGCTATGCTAGGTTCTTCTGGGGGCCTATGGAATATTTGAGTCTCTCTGAAATTCTTAAGTTTAACTTAAACATGGTAATAGCAGATGCTGCCAGAGATTGCCCATCAGTTACTGCAAAATTATGCTGAAGAGATAAAAGATTGGGGTTGGATCTGCAACATTCATGGTGAAGAATCAAGGTCTTTCAAGAGGTATTCTCTATCTAGCAAAACCTCAAACTTGTTTATTATCTAAATAGAAAAACACAACACTGGTGTTGGCATCTCATTCTCCAGCAATATGAAATTTCAACAAAATGAATAAAACTTTGTTGGTTGGAGATGAACTGAGAAGGCATCGCTGGCTGAGCCAGAGTTTAATGTGCTTGTGCTCGACTCTTTTAAGGAGGCTAGATAGGAGTTTTGCCTTTTCATAGTTCAGTGTGTTCTATAGTTTCCTTCTCCTGAGACCAACCTTTTTTCACCTTTTCTTTTCCTTACCTGATTTGTATGGTTCATGACATTAACCACTTTTGCAGGAATTTGAATCTTCTCCACCAGCGGCCAACAGTTGTCACACTTGTTGCGGTAAAGCACCGTCTCCTTTTTTATTTGCTTCTTATATTCAATTTTTCTATGAGCTGAAAGCATGTTAGAAGAAGATATTTATCCATCACAACTATATGTTAAAGCCAAAGTTAAATGGTCATTGGTTGATATAAGGACTGTAAAATTGAGCCAAGCTGCTCGAGCTTGCTTGACTGTTGGCTCTGCTTGGCTCCATTTTGTAATCAAGCCTGAGCTCAACAGTAGCCACGCTTTGTTCAGAATCTTGCAAGTCTATATGTGATAATATTTGGGTTTATTATTGTATGAAAATATAAACATGTTTGGATGAGTAACATGGTTTTAACAAGTATATACATTTGAATGTTGCTTGCCCTAAGCTTGAGCTCGAGCTCGAGCTTGAATTAGGCTTGTTTGAGGAAATAGCCTAACCTTGAGCTTGACTATCTTATGGTTAGTAACGATTGAACTTGTTAGGCAAAGCTCGATTCAAGCTTAAGCCCTATATAAACTTGACTGAAATTGAGTTGAAAAACTAAGATTCAACATGTTCTGGTTGCAGCCATAGTTGAAATCTAATGCAAATGTACCTTCACTTTTTAAAGTTGCAATAACTGCTGCCCCTCGTGTTTTTATTGTTATTGATATAATTTGTTTCAATAAAACACATGCAGGTACCCAACATTTTAGGTGTTAATTTGTCTGATGCAGATCTTTTAGAATTTCTTCAGCAGGTATTATCTAGCACTCCACCTTTTACAGCAACGTTTCCATTTCTTTTGCTTATTCTCTATTCTTTGCCTACTTTAAACGATATTCAAATTTTTTCTAACTCCAGTATACTGTGCAATCTGTAGCTTGCTGATACAGATGGATCATCGACAATGCCACCATCAGTTCTTCGAGTGCTAAATATGAAAGCATGCAGAGGTACATGCTTGTTCTCACTAGAAACATGCTAGCCCTGAAAAATAGTGTATCAAAGTATAAGTATGATTCTAGCTTTTTCATGTGGGAGGAGATTGTTATTACCTTAATAAAATACTCCCATATCGATTTTTGTTTCCAAAGGGAAGTGAATCTCTCTAATTTTAGATGTACATCTGTGGCTCCTTTTCCTTCCTACTTTACCTCCTTGCAAATTTCTGCCTGTTAGCCACAGTTTCCAGCCCTTCTCTTTTTGTGGGAAAGAAGAATCTGGTGTAGCACTTCCTTTGAAGATGAATTTTCTTCTTATTTCAACAAATTTCCTTACTTTTGTTGTACTTTGTAATTAAGGTGCAATTATGTTTGGGGACTCCTTGTTACCTTCAGAATGCTCCCTCATTGTTGAAGAGCTAAAGCAGACCTCACTTTGTTTCCAAGTGAGTTAATAATCTTTAGAAACATTTTTACAATGGTGATTATGCGAATTAATTTCGTGTGTGTGTGTGAAAGAGTGAGAGAGACTATTACTCAGCTGTCGTCTTGAATAATTGTGAAAATTTGTTTTGCAGTGTGCTCATGGACGACCAACAACTATCCCCCTTGTTAACTTGGAGGCCCTGCACAAGCAGATAGCTAAGCTCGGACTTTTGGATGACAATTCAAACAAGTTGTGGCGTGGTTTACGTCGACATGAACTAAGTATTGAACGTGCGGCAGAGAGGTTAAGTTCTGCAAGAGGTTAGAGTCGAGAAGACACCAAAGGTGTCCCCAAATTATTGTGGCAGCCCAACTTGCATGTAATTGCCACGTTCATTGTAACTCATTCTTTGTCATCTGGCGTATAGCTCACTTTGTTCACATTTTAGTATAATCAGGACCCAGATATTATGTATAGAGGGATTGTGGTAGGCTGATAGCTCATTAATGATCATGTATATTCATGTGTGCATAATAAATCACAATTTTTTTTTATATATGTATTCTTTTCTTCATTTTGTACCATCACCTTCTATAACGGGATGGAGGTTATAATTAGGAAGAGTAATGTTATACACAACACTTTTATCCTATTTTGCTAATGTGGTACTGTCAATCAATCCTTGATTGTTTTAACAAAGGTTAATTAGTAATGTCACATCAACGAAGTGGTATAAATTTTGTGATTTCTAGGAATGTTCAAGAGAGAGAGAGAGGGAGGGAGGGAGAGCGAGATTGATTTTAAGTGGTTGTCTCAAGTGTTTTTCCAAATATGTGACAATCTCAAGTGTTTTTTTTTTTTTTTTTGTCAAAAAAAAAAAGGGGAAGCTGCATAGAACTAGAGTTAAAACGGAAATAGATCGGGTGCAAATTAGCTACCTATACTGTGTAGCTAATGTGAAAGGACCATGATTCTTATAATTGGCTGCCGAATTGCAGCCAATTAAGAGAGGGCCCTAATGTGATCCACTACCAAAGTAGGTGGGCTCCACACGTGGGCTGCCAAGGTTGAGCCCTCTCTTATTTGCTACTAAGGTATATTGAAATTGAAATTCCGTCAGTAAATTGCAACCAATTCCAATCCAATGTGAGAGGGCAAGTGAACATGCACCTCTACTCGGGTGGGCTGCCCAAGCAGATACAAGGCCCACACGCTCCTGCATCACTCGAAGAAGAAGAAAGAAGAAGAAAAGAAAAGAAAAGAAAAGAAAAGAAAAAAAAATGTATTGCACATCACCACCACGCTGAGGCGTGACAAAGCTCAGTCACAGGCAATCCATACACCGATACATTAAAGGAAAGAAAAAGGAAAAAGAAAAATAAATGGCAAGGGGACAACCTTACAGATTGGTTAATAACAAATGTAGAGCGCCATAGTCTCCAATTGCACATTCTTGCAGGGAAATCCTTTCCCTGAAAGACCTTCAGCCTCGATGTTATGGGATTTCTTTTATATATATAAGAAAGTCGGTGGCAAGCCAATCAGGTAGAACTCCAAACACGACTCAGATAAGTGTGCCAGCTTTGGCATCAGCACCATATCAACAGCTTCTCACCAATGCTGTGGCGAAAACGACATCACAAACTTCAGCCTCTACACACAGACAGACCCGCTTCTACCCAAAAATTTTCTAGCAATACACGAATGGCACAGGAGTTCATTTCCCTCTTTTCTTGGTCCCAATTTGTTTCTCCATCCATTGATTACAACAACAGCAGATTAAAACCCTCACTCATTCCTGGAAGAATATTGAGACAAAGAAACAAGCAAACAACAACGCTCAGAGGCCACTGCTGGAAGAAGTGCTGCCTGATCTAACACCACCCGTGGGTCCATTACTAGTTTTGCTTATGATTCCTTTTCCAAAATACTCAGCAATCACAGAAAACCCATCCTTTGAACTCTTCACTTGCCGAAAGAACTGATCCTGGTCTTTAGAATTTTGCTCCAAGCTTCTCTTCATTTCTAGAACAGACCTATATTCGGGAGCACACTCAGGACACTCCTTTTCATTATCACCAAGGCAGCGCTGATGGAATGAGTGCATACACATAAAGTGCACAGCAGGGAGATCAAGTGTGAAAGTGCATGCAGTGCACTTGCTAAGCTGAAATATTCTGGCATTTGTCCTGAGATCCTCAACTTCTTTTCTCATTGCCAAACTGTCTTCCTGCAAGTTGAAGCAACTCATTTAACAATTTGGTCTTTTCTTTGAATAAAGAATGAAGATGGTGACTGAATATGACTGTGTCTGCAGAATGATTCATTTCTCTTTAATGTCAACAAAATTCTACTCACATGCTACACACACTATGAGGAGAGGGGACAACAGTTTATTCTGTATTTATCAATCTGAAATAATTATGATACAGCTTAACATTTTTATAATGACAATTAGAAGTATCAATATGCATGGTCAGAAAAATGCCAAACACATGCTACAAATGATTAAGCATATGTAAATCCCTTTCCCACCTTGTTTCCTACAATGTTCAAGAAATATTGCAACCTAACCTTCCAAAGAAGCCTTCTAAGACAGAACATTGAATCATAGTCAAGCCCTTCCATTCTAGTTTCTTTGTTTACTTTTCCCCGTTGGATTTTGTTTTTGGAGTATTTTCACAATTTAGGAGCTATTTCTATTTTCTTATTCTTTTATAGTGATACTTCGCATGTTCTGCACATTTTGATAAATTTATGTAATTAATAAATAAAAAAATCAATGAAAATCGTTGCACCATGCACCCAAAGTGGGTGCCATGACAGAAATAGGAACAACAGATGAACTTTCAAAGAAATCTAATAATAAGCAGCAACCTGATGCTTCTCAATAGCTCGTCGGTCCTCTTCGATCAGCTTTGATTCCTGTTCAAGCTTTCGAGCAATATAATCCTTAATGACAGAGAGTGTGAGGCATGGATTTCTGGACAGCGTTTGAAGAACAATAATAGGAGGCAAGATGTCATCCCTTTCAATATAGGTCAAAACTTCCTTCACTTCTTTGGAGCAATCTTCTCCAAGTTCACCAAAATACTTCAGCAGATCTGCCCAAAGAGATGGGTCCCCTCCTCTACCTAAATCTCCCAATCTTTTGCAGCACGCAATCAATCCCTCATGGTCATGTGCCTGCATATAGCAAGCAATCACCTCTTTATAGAGTTTCATCTTTTCATATAGATACAACAGCCCTTCTTTAAATGCATTCATTTCACACAGAATAATAGCTAAATCAACGTCATAAAGCGGATGTTCTAGCTCAGATGGCCATGCACTTTTAAGCAAACGTAGCCCCTTGTCACGCCTTTCCAGGTTATCCTTTTCCTTAGCTGAATCTTTGCGATCAGCAGCAAATTTCCCATTGGACTCAGCTCTTGACATTCCAGCTGCTCCAAGATTAAGATCTCCATTGTTACTAGTTTGTGAGATTGATGGAAAGTTCATGTCATTGGACAAGTACAACTCCAATACCGTGTTGTGGATTTCAACTTGAGCAGGCGAGTCTTTCACCTTGTTGGTATATTTTTCAAGAAAATCCATAAGGGACTGCGGGTGATGGATGAAAATGTTGAGAAAATCAACAGGAGATGGCAACATAGATACATATGCACCACTGGAGGCTCCTTGCTTAACTGATTCTTTATCCTCTGTACAAAGCCTCATGAGTATCTCAATAGTCTCCACTGGCTTGTGCTCTATGAGAATCTTACCATACTCCTTCACTGTTACCCCTGCTTGACTTGGTTCAAGGCTTGAAATATATTGCAATGCTTCGTCATATCTACCAAGGTCTTCAAGTAAGATCTTTAAGTACAATTCATGCCTCCCTGCCTTCTTAGCAACATACATGGCATGCTCATGATAATTGGCAGCACGGCAAACTCTTATTGCAGTTTCGACGTCAAACTTATGTTCCCCAACACCATCCTCACTTTTAATGAATATATTTAGCTTCTCCACATCTTTCAATTTGGTGTAACAGTTTAAGAGAAGAGTTGTATGATCTTTAGAAGCAAGCCCCTTCTCATGTAATTTCTCCAAGTAGTTCGTAAGATTGTAGATTCTTTGTGCATCTAAAAACTTCTGTATGACATACGAAGGTTCAAGATGACCAATAGTGTGGATATACTGGGACATAGCCTCATCATAGTCTTGCTTGCTATATAGATGGTCCCCATACTTTCTTAACACCTCTGCAGTTGCAGCAGCATCAGCTTGTTGACTTTGAACAAGATTTATAGCTACAGTATAAAGGTTTTTCTTAAAGAGCATATCTAACTTGCTTTCCATATCCTTCTCCCCGATACACAAAGCTGATTTGTCAGACATTATGAGTATTATGTTCCCCCATTCACAAAGCATGTGAGTAACTTCTTTAACCACTATACTATGGGCTATCAAACGGTTCTTCAAGTCATAAACATTGAAAGTGTTTTTGCCATTTCTTTGGTCTGCAATAACACATAAAAGGTATCCACGAAACCACCCCAGAAACTTCTTCTCTCCTTCAAAAGCCCAACATGGACCACGTCCATCAACTTCGTAAAAGTATACAGCCTCAGGTCGACCAATTATCAACTCCTGATAAGGAGAAAACATGTAAACAATTATCTTTCTTAGAGAATATAAAACACAGTAATTGAGGAAACATAAAAATGAACAGTTCCCATAACTGCATACCAAGCGGTCACTCATTGCAACACTGTTGACATTGGATCCAATCTGATCTAGGGTTTGCCGTTTCGGTGGTTGATCCTGCAGGCTGAACAAGCTAACGGAAGCTGGAGTAACGGCAAATAATTGAAGGGCTTGACCATCCACTCTGAAACCTAGACCAGTTATAGCAGACTGGCTTTTGTCTGAGAGGTTATCCACCTGAAGCTTGAAACGGGAGATTCGCTCACGTCCAATGTCTCCTTTGATGCAGTAAATGCAACCATTATCCAAGCCAATAGCTATGTGTAGTATTGGTGGTGCTTCCTCTAGTACTAAGAATGATGTGATCTGCAGTATATCATATAGGTTTCAAAATTTCATTAAGATAAACACAAGTGCAGAGGCAGGTAGACCAAGATTAACTTTACCTAGACAAATTTAATGCAAGCTATTACTAAAAAGGCAACTAGGCAATCAGATAAGAAATGAGACAAGTATAAGCATCTACACAGCACACTACCTTTGCTTCAGGAAACTGATTAGTGAATATCCGCAATATACCAATACAATCAGGGCTAGTCGTGCTTGAGCCCTCTGGCTGCATCTTATCAAGATCAAAGACCTTCAGGCACATAGCTGATTGCTGCGGAGGTATTTGTTCATCCTCTCCAACAGTTACCAGAAAGTTGCGTTGCTGATTTTATAAACATAAACAAATCTTGCATCAATTTCAAACCATGATGTAACTTCAATAGAGGCTACACAATATGAAAATAATTACAAAACCAAAGCACAAAACTTTGAGCAGCTGAACATTAAAAACAGAACAAGAATAATCATAATCCCCAGAACTAACTTGAGCCGCTAAAGATTCGGGAACAACAAAAAAGAGGAATAAACCCAATTCTTATGTCTGAATTTTTTTGGGCAATTAAACGCTTTACAACTTCAAATCCACGCGAAAAAAAAACTCAGATTTTGAGCTGTCCAACTAAAAAAAAAAAAGAGGGAACCGAGTTGTAAAATCTCAACTCCTTTCCTTTCCCACATTTCCTCAGCGCAACCAAACAGTCGCAAAAATCAATCCCACAAAACCGAAACCCAAAGTTTGAACTGCCCAAATCAGCAACTTAATGGACGAATCCAATTAGCAGGATCCCAAACAAGCTTCGAAAATTTTCAAATTCTAAGAGAGAAGGAAGAACCTTGAGCTGCTGAAGAAAGAGGACGGAGGAGGAGTGGGCTTGGAAGGCGTAGTTGAAGTTGAGGCCGCGATCGAGCAGGATAACGGTGCCGTCGTCGCAGCCGATCACCACCTTCCCTCTGCCGCTCGAACAGCATTCGATTCTCCCGCTCACCTCCTCCGGTACCCTATTCGATTTCCCAGCGCTTTTCTCCTCGAAGAACTCGAATTTCCTCCACTGGTACATTCTCCCTGCAGAGAGAGAGATCCGACGGCTCTGGTTTCGCCGGTTGGTTGATCAGAAAATTCTCTTCTTTGTTTTTTTTTTTTTTGTAAATTGATCAGAAAATTCTGATCCCTGTGTGAAACGAATTGGTCATGGAGGAGAACGGAGGAAAGTGCCGCCGTTTTCGACGTAATATGCCTACCTGCACTTTTATTTTTTTCCGACGTAATTGGTCTTGGCTATATATTATATATGTCTATTATGCATCAAACGGGACGATGGGACACATTTTAGGCTGCAAAGTTGACATGTATTAATAATTATTATGGACAAAAATGCTTGGAATGCCAACTCTTTTATAAATTTAACAAATAAATTTAATTATTTATCAGTTTGTGTAATAAATAACATGTAAACTATCACGTGAGTTTGATAATTGTAAAAAAAATTTCGTTGATTTTCGCTACTTTACATAAACGGTCAGCTATGTCACATGGTTTATACATGATACATCTGACGCATATATAATATCATGTTATTTAAATAGTGCTGCATCATTTAAAATTATATACATTAGATCTGTAAAATCTAATTTAAACTATGAAATGAATCCTCCCACATTTCAATTAAAATTGTAAACACAAAAAACATTTTCATAATTTTTGTAGCAGAATTAAAATGGTATAAGTTTAAGTACAAATAAATTCATCGATCTTGATGAAGATGAATCGTATGGTCCATACCAATTAATCTCAAAATGGTATAATTTAAGTACAAATAAGTTGATTGATCTTGATGAAGATGAATCATATGGTCCATACCCATTAATCTTAGAACCAATATATTCCATGCATCCCTCCACAATCCGAATTTCCCTTTGAATATACACATCACATTAGTTGAAAGGAGTACAAATACATCTATTATATGCACCCATCCTGACATGTGGGATATATGATTTATCTGTCCTTGGAGTAGTTCCTGCTAGCTCAACTCGATATTGATTAAGCCATTGCTCAAAATTATAATTTTTTTTTGTTCACTTAAGCCAGCTCAACTCGATATTGATTAACACTTCAAAAAAAAAAAAAAAAAAAAACTTGATCTTAATTAAAAAAAAAAAAATCACCCAAAATAAGCTAATGCCACATGAAGATGAGAAATATTTTAAAATTGTTTCCATCAACCTTTAACAACAAGAATTTGTGCATCAATCTGTTCAACATTTAAGATTGTTTGGAATATTATTTTTATGGTTCAAAAATTTTTGTTGAGAGAAAGAAATTATGAAAGTTGTATTAATATATACAAGATCAAAACAGAGCATATGCTCTTTTGCTATGCAACTAGGAAAGAATTCAAATTGACCAACTAATTTTCTAACAAATGTAACAATTTAATATTAAGTTAAATTGACATATGATCTATACAGTCATAATTTTATATGTAATCTGCGATTTGTCTAAAACAGTTTATAGTTTTGCCTTGATGGCAGCTGCTTGCTTGGTAGCTTAATAGGCACAAAATAATATCAAACAGGAAATTAACAATAAAAATAAATATAATGGAAGAGAATCAAATCAGAGTAAAGAAATATTTTACAGAATAACATAAGAGTGTTGTTCTTAAATATTGTTTTTGTGCCTCTTAAAATACTTAACTCAATACGATTACATCTCATAACATGCAACCTCCAAATATTAAACTATACTATATATCAACCTTCGTAAATGACGCACTTAGAAAAACAAATGTCATATGAACCACCCAATATTAATTTGTTTGATGAAAATCGGCCAAGAGAAAGTACAAGGAATAGAAGACACTAGCAACTAATTCTATGCAGCTACATGTATAATCATGAAAATCTGAATTATCTTAACTGTATTTCGAGATTATTTTTTATAGGAAAATGCTTGTGTATTTTTTAGAGATTCTTTTAAAGGTTTTTTTTAGTATTTTTTTAGTCAAATTAGGGTTTACCTCTCAATTCAAAGTAGTTCCAATTTGATTTAAAAAATAAAAATAAAAATAAATGCTAAAAAAATTCCTAAAAATACCTCTAAAAAGTGCTATTACAAAACTTTTTTTTTTTTTTTTATAGTGCTCTTTGATATAGGTACCGTAAACTACTATACACAATAAAGGATCAGGCTTGCATGTAGTTTTTACTACAGCATGCAAGCCCTTAAAATACTAAGGGCCTAGATCAACTGGAAAAATTTTTCAGTTGATCTAGGCCCTTAATTTTTTTACAGCTCCACAATAAAGACTCATTTAAGTCTGTGACATGTTTTGTCCTTTGGGTTGCACTGTATTGGGTGGTCTTGTCCGCGGCAGAATGGGAGTCTAATTTCTAAGGGTGGAACGTCAGAGGGAAATAATCGTTTATAGGTGATTTTGTTCGCTGAGGTGAAACCTGACTTAATAACCGTCAGATAAGTGGATAGTGCTGACTTTTCCTGATTTAGGAGGTCAGCAAGAAATATGGCCATTCAATGTACAACTTAAATGCATTGCGTACGCAGAGGAACATAAACTGCCTGCAATCCCACGTGAAAAAAGCCTGCATACCACCACCTTTTTCCCAAAAAAAAACGTAGGCTATGAAGGAGGAGTGACATGCATGATCGTCCGGGAAAAGGATCCTCTCACCGTTCTCTACAGCCCTTTGTTTCATCTTCCTATCAAAAGTTCTTCCGGCTTTTTTTCCTATCTTAGCTCCATTTCTTGCGGTTGCGACAAACAGATCTTATCTTCACGAACATTCGTCATAAAAGAGCCTCTTTAACTCATTACACATCCAGTAATTTCAATCATGTCAGAAATTAACATTTTATTGGAGTCATTGATCCCGAAAATTTGAGAGTATCGTACGGTGGAAGAGATTCCTGTTATTATACAGGTTTTACGTGATCTATATCATGAAAAAATGAGAAAGGAAGGTGAAGAACGTAGGATAGGGAAGATATCTATAACTAATGACTTGATTTCTGAGTACGCGGGAGAGAGATGCGTATATAAGGGTTACTTCCAGCAATTAGTTGCGGTCAAGCAGCAGCCTTCGAAGACGGAAAGGCGAGAGAGGGAAAACGAAATTATTGATATGCTTGAGAAAAAAGACAAGTGTATACGGGTGCTATACTCCGTTGAAGATGAACAGAGATCCTACATGGTTATGGAGCCATGTTTTTGCAATTTGGCGGATCTTATGAAGTTTTTTATCAAGAAAAGGACCGAGACTGAGGATGGTGTTACGGCTGTGGATGCCCGCTTGAAAGGGGTTTTGCCAGATTTTGAGTTGTATGATCGTAGTAGACCAAGACGTCAGACGTTAAAAATATTGAGGTAACTCATTGCTTTTTGAGCCTTAAAAGGTTATTGCTTGTTAAATACACATTGGAGATTAGAAAAAGAACACCAAAAATTACTGCTTGCATACTTATTCAGTGTTTTATTTTGGTATACGATTGAACTGTTGGGCACTCTGTATGATAGATCCTGTTTTGTTTGGGGTTAGTCGTATAGAAGATAATGAATGAGGTAATTTTGTTGCACACTTTATTCATACTTTGATAGTCTGTTTATACAAGAGTTGTGATGTATGTAAAAGGAAATATTTACAATATTGCATAATTGATTTTGGGAGCCAAAATATGATCACATGTTGATATGTAGCTGTTGGGTTGATTTCTTTCCTTGTGTGGATGAGTGGCCGTTGAGAGGTGATTGCTTGCCTTGTGTGAATGAGCTGATTGTGGGATTGATATAGTTGCCTTCTTGAGAGGATGCTAGCCGTTGAGGGTTGATGTTCTTGCCTTGTATAGATTGTTGCCAAGTAGAACTAGGGCTGTCCGATGATGGTTCAATATGCCCCCGCAAGCGAGACATGGGGCAAATGATGTTGAGCTTGGTGCGCATGAGAGAAAAATGGGGTGATGCAGTGGGTTTAGTAAAAATGTCAGCTAGGTTGTCTTTGGTGGAGATGAAGCGAACGGCCAGAGATTCGGAGGCAACCTTGTCATGAACAAAGTGAAAGTCGATCTCAATATGTTTGGTGTGAGCATGGAAAGTGGGGTTGGCAAAAAGGTAGGTAGCACCAATGTTATCGCACCATAGGGTGGGTGGTGTAAAAAGGAAAATACCCAGTTCACAGAGCAAGGATTGTAGCCAAATGAGCTCAGCAGCAGTGATGGCAAGGGTGCGATATTTAGATTCAGTGCTAGAGCGGGCAACAGTCCGTTGTTTGCGAGAGAACCAAGAGATGAGATTAGGGCCAAGGAAGACATAGAACCCCCCGGTGGATTTGTGGTCATTAGGACAGCCAGTCCAGTCAGCATCGAAGTAGGCTTGGAGGGAGTGGGAAGTTGACCGGCAAAGTAAGAGGCCATAGGAGATGGTAGATTTAAGGTAGCGGAGGATGCGCTTGACAACTTGAAGATGGAGAGACGTTGGGCGATGCATGAATTGAGAGACTTTGTTAACGGCAAAGGAGATGTCTAGTCGAGTGAGAGAGAGATACTGCAAGGCACCGACAAGACTGCGGTAAGGAGAAGGGTCTGACAAGGGATCGCCGAAGAAGGGAGTCAAGGTGTGAGCAGTAGACATAAGGGTCTTGACAGGTTTGGCTTCGGACATGTTGTGTCGGCGAAGGAGGCCGAGGATATACCATTGTTGGGAGAGGAGGAGCCCATCGGAGGTAGAAATGACTTCCATGTCGAGGAAGAAGTGAAGGGGCCCGAGATCCTTGATGGCGAAGTTGACCCGCAAGGAGTTGAGGAGAGAGGTCGTTCCTTGAGGGAGAGAGCTGGTGATGAGAATGTCATCAACATATATGAGGACATATGTGGTGCAAGTCGGTGTACGAAGTATAAATAAGGAGGAGTCTGAGCGGGAGCCGACAAAACCAAGCTCAAGGAGGCGATCACTAAGGCGAGAGAACTAAGCACGAGGGGATTGTTTTAAGCCGTAAAGAGCCTTGTGGAGGTGGCAGACATGCTGAGGAAATTGAGGATGGATGAAGCCAAGGGGCTGGACCATGTAGACATCTTCAGAGAGCCAGCCATGGAGGAAGGCATTTTGTACGTCAATTTGGCGAATGAGCCATCCAGAGGAGATTGCAAGAGATAGAACAAGGCGAATGGTGGTAGGCTTTACCACGGGACTGTAGGTGTCGGTGAAGTCAAGGCCAGGTTGTTGATGGAATCCCTTGGCAACCAGGCGAGCTTTATGGCGATCAATGGAGCCATCAACTTTGCGTTTGAGGCGAAAAACCCATTCGCAGCCAACGATGTTCATGTTGGAGGTAGGAGGAATGAGAGTCTATGTGCCATTGCGGAGGAGGGCATCAAACTCACTATTCATGGCAGCACGCCATGCGGGATGTTTAACAGCTTGTAAGTGGCAGGTGGGCTCAACATCATCAACATTGGTAGTGGCGAGGAGCGCTTTAGGAAGCGGGTAGCAGATTAGACCGTCGGGAAGCACCTTGGGCTTGAAAATGTTGTTCTTAGATCTGGTTTGCATGGCATGTTGGGAAGGAGGCAGCACTGGCGTGGTGTCCGGGAGGTTGATGGGAACTTGCAAACAATCAGAAGAGGAAATAACGTTAGTAGTAGTAAGTGGAGGGGAAGGGGAAGGATTGGATGGCACAGGAGATCGGGAGACAAGGGCCTTGGGCACGTCGTGAAGTGATGGAGGAGAGCGGAGTGGAGAGGGAAGAGAGTCCAAGAGGGAAGGATAGAGAGTAGTGTGAGTTTTAGAGGGGGGATGGGAGGAGGAGGAGAAGAGAAGGAAAAGGGGAAGGAGGACTCATCAAAGATGACATGGCGAGGGATGTAGAGACGTCCAGTGGAGGGATGGAGACATTTGTATCCGCGATGGGAGGGACTATAGCCGATGAAAATGCAAGTGTCGGAGCGGAAGTCAAGCTTATGCTTGTTATAAGGACGAAGATGGGGCCAACATGCACAACCAAAAACTTTTAGAAAATTATAATTGGGTCTTAAATTAAATAATTTTTGAAAAGGGGAGTCATTATTTAAGACCGGTGTGGGTAACCGATTAATGAGATAGCAGGCGGTCTGAAAGGCCTCAGCCCAAAAGGTGAGGGGAGCAGAACAGTAGGCCAAGAGAGTGAGACCCATTTCGATGATGTGGCGGTGTTTTCGTTCGACGGACCCATTTTGCTGATGGGTGTGAGAGTACGTAAGGCGATGATGAATACCTTGGGAAGCGAAATGGTGGCGCAATTTTTGATATTCATCACCACCATCTGTTTGGATGGATTTGATCTTGCGATCAAATTGGCGTTCAACATATGCCTGGAATTTAGGAAAAATAGAAAATACATTAGATTTGCATGCAATAGGATAAAGCCAAGTAAATTTACTAAAATGATCGACAAAAATAACATATAAGCGGGCACCATTATTAGATAAATGAGGGGAAGGTCCCCAAGCATCAGAAAACACAAGTTCAAGTGGGACACTTGATTTATTTTCATAAAGAGAAAAAGGAAGCTGATGACTTTTGCCTCGCTGACAGGAGGAGCAAACATGGAGCTTCTTATTGGATGAAACAGAAAGTTGAAATTTATTTACGACACGGCGAACAATGTTATCAACGGGATGGCCGAGACGGGCATGCCAATCCACAAAGGTAGCACATTCACTGGAGAAAACACTAGGTTGTGCCGCTGTTGGAGAAAACCAATGGTAGAGTCCATGTCTACTCGGCCCTCGGTGGAGGATGGTTCTGGTCTTGCAATCCTTAACAAAAAAACAAGATGGGTGAAATTCCATATAAGCATTATTATCGGAAGTAAACTTTTGACCAGAAAGTAAATTTTTGGTAATTTGAGGGATATGTAAAACACGACGTAAATGAAAATTAGGGGAAAGTTTAGAGTTGCCCGTGTGTTTTATGGCAAGTTGGGTACCGTTGTCCACTTAGATTTGATCAGTGCCATCATACACCTCGGAATGAATATTGAGATTGTTGAGGTCCGAGGTGATGTGGTGTGTAGCGCCGGTATCGGGGTACCAATTTAGATCCTGAGTGTGGGCTGGTACAGCAGAATAGGCAGTGAGGTTGGGCCCGGCTACTTGAAAAGCTTGGTCAAAGCGGTGATAGCAGGCTAGGGCAGTGTGGCCCATTTTACCGCAGACTTGGCAGGTGGGCCTGTTGCTGGAGTGGGAGTGAGGCCCATTTGAAGATGAGGATTCGTGAGAGGGGGGGCTAAAGTTCCCACACCCTCTATTGCGGTATGGCCCAGTTGGGGAAAATCCAGAACGTGAAGACCCATTGGAGGGTTGGGTGCGCGTGGAACCAGAGAGCGGTTGCTGTGGCCACGAGGAGAGGAGCGACCGCGGGAGGCGGTGTTCGCGGCGAGGAGCACACTGATCGCGGGAGAGGCTGCTCGAGGCGCATCTTGTGGGCAAGTAAATGACCAAGTAGATCATCCATGGTGAGGGGCTCGATCCGAGTGGTCACAGAGGTGACAAGAGGGTCATATTCAGGACCCAAACCGGCGAGGAGATACGAGGTGAACTCGTAATCATTCACAGGCTGTCCGACGGCGGCAAGCATAGAGGTGGTTTGTTTGAGCCGCTGGAAATATGTCATAATGGAGGAGGAACCTTTCTTGGCGGTGGCCAACTGATAATGGAGATTCATGGTCCGGGCTCGAATGGAGGATGTGAAGCTGCGTTCTAGATTGCGCCAGAGCTTGTGGGCAGTGCGGCATCCAAGAGCTTGTGGGAGCAGGTCTTCAGAGATGGAGGCGAGAAGCATGCTAAGGATCAATTGATCCTGCCGGAACCAAGTTTGGAATTCAGGATCAGTGGAGATGATGAGTGGTGTGGCAGGGGAAGTGGGATTTGGTTGATGTGGGGGTGTGGTGGTGCCATCGACGAATCTGTAGAGATCATGGCCTCTAAGAAAAGTCTCGATTTGGTGTTGCCAAACCATGTAGTTGGTTGGGGTAAGCTTAGGAATGGATTGGGCAAAATGGGAGAGGGCAGCGGGGGAGGTGGGGTGGGTGGGTGGAGTCTCGGTGGTGGTATTGGTAGGTGGGGGATTTTCGGTGGCTTGGGTATTGGAGGAAGAGGTCATTTGTGCAGCCTAAGTGTTTGACAAAAGGTTTGAGAGAGGGAGAAAAAAAAATTGGTGCAGGGGACGACGTAGGTCGCATGTTACTGCTCTAATACCATATAGAAGATAATGAATGAGGTAATTTTGTTGCAAACTTTATTCATACTTTGATAGTCTATTTATACAAGAGTTGTGATGTATGTAAAAGGAAATATTTACAATATTGCATAATTGATTTTGGGAGCCAAAATATGATCACACATTGATATGTAGCTGTTGGGTTGATTTCTTTCCTTGTGTGGTTGAGTGGCCGTTGAGAGGTGATTGCTTGCCTTGTGTGAATGAGCTGATTGTGGGATTGATATAGTTGCCTTCTTGAGAGGATGCTAGCCGTTGAGGGTTGATGTTCTTGCCTTGCATAGATTGTTGCCAAGTAGAACTAGGGCTGTCCGTTGATGGTTCAATAAGTCGAATCCTAAAAGGGAAATTAATAGTCGATAAAATTACTATACCATTCTTCCCTAAACCCAAGCAGAACACAGTCACTCTATTTATTACTCATCACATATCTTTAGATTCAATCAAATACTCTAGGTCCCTGATCCTGATCCAAGTACTTTTCTCTTTCTTCGTATCAAGTTTCATAAACTTTTCAAACGAAGTTGCTATACCTCAAAAACTCTTCTTTGCTTATTACTAATATCTTTTTGATACAGAGAATTGATTGATGAGATGACCACTTGTCATTCTCTTGGATTGGGTCATTCTGAGTTCAATCCAGAGCTTATTTTTTTGGCGATGGAGGCAAAGCCAATAGGCGATGGGCTGGACATGGCACCTTTATGCGTGAAGTTTTATGATTATGATAAATGTGTCAAAGAATGCAAATATGCAAAGGAAGATAATCAAAATGTTTCTACTAAATTGGACATTTCTCACCTTTCTAGTGAGTACTCTGATCTAGTAATTATTTGTCAATGTTTTGGTCATTCAATGCAGCTATAACTTTTTTTTCTGCATGCAGCTATAACTTATTATAGAACTAGTTGATCTGTCTCTAAATTCTTAAATCGTTGTTTTATTCAAAATCTTAACTTGTTATTTCATGTCGGATTGCAGATGATTGGACTGAGTGGTGGAAATCACCAGAGCAGTTAACATTGGATGAAAAAGCGAGCCTTTCATCCGATATGTTTTTATTAGGATTGGTTTTTTATTATGTTCTTAGTGAGGGTAACCATCCCTTTGATAGTCACCCTGACAGAATTCCAAGAAATATTGTTGTTGATGAACCTAGGTTGTGGCTGCTTGTCGAATGTCCGGAAGCAAGTCATCTAATCAAAACTCTATTACAAAAAGAACCTCACCTAAGGTATGAATATATTACATGCAATCATATTTTTGGAATTTTATGTTGATGAATTTGATAGCCAATATTGTAATGCTCTGTTATTAGGGGGACGATCAAGGAGGTAAGTTTGCATCCATTATTTTGGAGCCGGTCGAAGAAAATGCAGTTTCTAATCCGTGTCAATGACAGAATTAAAGTAGCCGAGAAGAAAACTCAACAATCAACTCAATTGCAATGTCTTTTGGCTGATTTGGATGTGTATGCAACTAAAACTAAAATGTTTAGCAAACTCTTTGGCAGTAACCAAAAAACATGGCACACTGAGATACAAAAAAAACAGCCTAATTTTGACATAGATGGGAACTATGAAAATTTGTATGGTTCTGTGAAGGGTCTCCTGCGATTCATAAGCAATAGGGTGAGTCATTACTGGGAAGACCCAACACCAGACCAGGTTAGTCTCCTCTTTAAATAAAATCATTTTCTAAAATCAACAATTTTTAATATTAACAAAATATTGTTAATGAAAGCCTATTGTTTTTTGGGGGCTCTTGCAGGTTAGAGGAGAACCACTCTTGGATGGGCTGTATAGATTTTTTGATGAACTTTTCCCTAGTCTCTTGATTGAGTTATATAAAATCATTTTGAAACATTGTAGGACTGAAGAGTTTTTTATGGAATTTTTTTACATACATGAAGACACTTAAAAAGAGTGTTCAGCTTGTCCAGTTTATTCCTCTTTATGTGTATCAGTTTTATTCCTCAATGTATTGGGCCACTACGAGACATTCCATAGAATTTAGTGTGATTTTGATTTTCTATCTATATATAATCAGCAATATATGGAATCATGTAGCCGCAGATTTTCTTCCATATTAACAATTGCCTTAGGTGGAGCTTCCTCCATATTTGCTTCAATTGGAATGCACGTCCTTTTTGAGAGGAAACTTTATGACCGTGTTTTTGTGTATATTTTTTTTATTTTCTTTCTTCTTTTTGTGTATTCTGTCTGCTTGATAGTTGTCCTTTCCATGTGAAGTAATGTCCATTAATGCTATAAGAAGGACAAGGGTTAGCTCTATAGTCGGGGTATTTTTTACTCTGAAAATTGCCACCCCCAACCTTTACAATTTATTTTTGTTATATAGCAAAAACAAAAAGCGATTGGAAATACGCTATTAGCCTATCATTAGCTTTTGCAACAAGGAGAATAGGTGATGCTTTTAAGCTCTCAAAAAACATGCTTACCTTGTTCTTAAGAGAAATTTTCAGTTCTTAAGTGTGACAAACTATGAAAACCAATACACATAAGATACGAATAAAAGGTTTTTGCATCTTTTGAACGACTCAAAATGGAAATTTAAGTAGATGGGATCGGGAAAAGAGAGTGGGAGATGGCTGAGAAATAATGGAGTAACAGCATGCAACAGGCAGCATGGCAAGATGCTTTCAAACATGCATTTCAATGCCACAATTTCCAAAATATGATGCAACTAAACCAATGAAGTCTAAAATTCAACCATGCATTATGCCACCATATGATGTGACAAAGTCTAGTAGCCTTTGGATTAGCTTTGTTAAAGAAAAAATTCAAGAATTATTAGACCTTACCACATCAACAAAGTGTAATAGTTGTGTAGTGTATTGCATTACTCATGTTAAACCATTTAGAGACCATGGCCATTGGTTTACCCACCCCCATAATGTGGAAAATTATGATGCAAGCCAACCAATGAAGTTATTGTTTTTAATGAAGTTAGGGCTTCATAAAAATATATGATGGCCCCCCATGAATTTAGACTCTTCCACTTGGATTACGATGAAGTCCTAATTGTGCTCCCCCTTTTCCCTTTTCCTGCATTGAATAGAAAAAAGTTCAAAGACACTCCAGCAAAAGCTACAACACAGTCGCAAAAAGCAACCACCTTTACAACAACTCAAAACCAAAAGACCTAAACTGTAACAAACCAATATAAACAAATCAAAATAATGAGAGACTCAACTGCTATCTGAGCCTTAACAATTGAAACACGAGCTGCAACATCTATGTCAAGAACAAAACATCACAAAAACACACCAACTATGAACTATCCCAGCAGTCCCCTGCCCGCCAGCTATTCTGCAGCAGACAAAATACTAAGTGGAATATTTTTTTTTTTGAATGAATGAAAAACTTATATAACCACAAACAAAACTCTATACACTTCTACAGTATAGCAGAAACATACTAAAAAACAAACTAAAAAAAAACTTCAAAATACCAAGCGGGGTATTCCACTTTCTGCAAAGCACCATATTCTCTTTGGACACCCAAAGTTTGCCTTTAGCTATTATTCTAGACCTGACCTCCCATATTCTCATTGTGCTACATTATTTAAAATTATATATATTAGATCTATGAAATCTAATTTAAACTATGAAATAGACCCTCTACATTTCAATTGAAATTGTAAACACGGGGAACATTGCCATAACTTTTGTAGCAGAGTCAAATGGAATAAATTTAAGTACAAATAAGTTCATTGATCTTGATGAAGATGACCCAAATGGTCCATATCCATTAATCTTAGAACCAATATATTTCATGCATCCCTCCACAATCTGAATTTCCCTTTGATATACACATCACATTAGTTGAAACGAGTACAAATGCATCTATTATATGCACCCAATCCTGACATGTGGGATATATGATTCATTTGTCCATGGAGTGGTTTCTGCTAATTGAAGTGCACCACGGCTCTTGATTAAAATCCTTCAACATCATGGGCCATCATCGGTAAGTGTATCCAGGCTTCCTCTACTTCCAGTGGCAGCACACAAGGCCTTCCAGATAGGGACTAGCATTTTCACTGGCGGACGTAATTCCTGGATAGTGGAAAAGAGCGTTACTATGGGTACTACAATTTTTACTATAAATTCATTACAAACTGAGTGGCAGATCACGTAATTATCACATCAACTACTACATTTAAATTGGTAAAACCCAAAATCTGTAATCTATTGGTTTTATTTTGAATAGGTGATCAATCACATTGTTTGACTTGTTAAAAGCAGCTTCAGTAGAACCCAAATTCCACATTTATTCCCAAAGAAAAGGAAGTCCAGGACACTAAAATAAACAAGATTCATTAACCTTAAAAGCTAACATCAGTTCTGCCTCTCCTCGTACAATGAAAGACAGGCTCCAGTAGCAAGTAACAGGGGTCACACATTCTGATAGCACAGGTTTCAATATCTTGTCAATGGGTACAAAGCGGCGGATAGTTTTACCACTACATGGGAAAATAACAGAATGAAACACCAAAACAATTAGATTAAGAAAATCTGGGACACTTGATTAAATTTATAAGTATAACTGCTTGATTATTGCCAGATTTGCATCAAGGACCAAACAAGGTTTGTCATATTTCTGATGAGCTAGAACACTAGAGAAAAATCTTCAGGCCTTGAAAAATGTATAAGCAGTCAGAGAATCAGGTTAAAAAGAAAGAGCATAAGTCATAATGGTAGTGTGACACTTGCACATTTTAACAGCATAAAATCCACCATTTTCAACATTTTAGCATTGTGGGGAGGAACTCTAATCAAACCAGTTCTTCACTCCAAATGTGAACTTCCTAAGATGCTATGAATGTCGTGCATCCAATCCTTGGCTTAAATGTTCCTTTTATGGGAACTGCAATAACTTTTGGTGTAAAGATACTATACATGAAGAAGCCTATAGTTATGTTGGTAGGACACCCTAAAACAAAGAGTGGTTTATAGATTCACTCCCAAATGCAGCAAATATCTCTCAACGACCAGAAAAATAGAAAAGCAAGAAAGACAATTACCTTACATAGTGAGTTTCAAGTTGAATTCCAAAAGCTGGCATAACTATAACAGACTCTGAGTCATCAAACACCAATCAGGCAATCAATAACAGCGATTCTAGGAATGAATTACTCATCCGAATAAGATTCTAGAATACACAATAAAACTTCAGAGCACAAAAAGGCCCGTTTCTCTGGTTCTCACCTTTCTTAACAGGCTTCTGAAGCAGGAGCTTGACAAGGAATAAATCCAAAAGAAAGCTCCAAAAAACAATGATAATTGACTTATCCTGTTATATTTAAGGTTATCATGTTAGATACCTACAAGCTTAATAAAGATCTACTGACTCTAATTGATTTTCAATGTCAAATGTAACATCTAACAAATAATTTAAACTCTATAAGAATCCACAAAATCTTTACAAGATATGTTTATCATCAACCTACAGGAAATCACTGTAAATTCCCAACCATTCTAGCAAAGACTGAGAGTTCATATGTAAGAAAAGATTCATCAAGAGAATAATATGATTCAATGAACAAGATTCATGACAAATACCAAACAAAACCAATGAACTCATATTCTAGGATACCAGGGATATGCAATTTATAAATTATTGTGTGGTTGTAAAACAGCGGTTTGAAACATCTTTAAAATTGCACAATTTTAAAAATTAAATCGCAATTTTATCAAACACTTGGACTGCATTTTTTTTAAAATCCTGCTACATTTTAAAATTGCTTTTTTTCAAACCTATAATTTGAAACCGCTGAACCAAATGATCTCTTGGCGTTCTGACTACCACCAAGACTCACCCTCAAAGGGGTTGTCACCCTAAAAGAAAGAACCTTAAACTGAGAAGATGAAAGAAAAAACAAGAGCATACCTTGACGAGGAAAAGATGGAACCCATTTACTAAAATAAGAAGAGCCGACAAATATACAAGGAAACCCTTTGCGCCGCTCTTCCGAACAACGATGTTGTGCACGTCGGCCGCTTCAGAAGGCCACTTAGAGTCATGAATATAAGTATATCTCTTATCACTTATACTACTAATCTCCACCATTCTCAATCCATTAACAGGATCTCCATAATTGTTGCTTAATGTACCTGCAAATATATTTTTCTTTTTTTATGATTAAAACCAAAAATTCCATCTTCATTTTCGTTTTCAAGAAAATAAATCAACGTTACAGTCGAAACGCACCGTCTTCGTTGAATGTACAGCTGTTTTTGCCGCCGACCAGCTACAGAGTCTATGGCTTTTTATGCGCCAACGAAACGCAAGTTTCAAACGCCCACACAGACCGGCACGGATTGTGGATTAAGGTCCTCCTCAATTGACGGACCAGTTAGTCAAACCCAATTGCTCCCATCTGACGTCAGACCGCTTTGCTGAAAACACCAAGGACGAGGGCGACTCTTTGTTTGGAGTTCTCGACACGATGGGTGGGAATTATTTTTCTTTTGTTGGATTTGAGTATAAAATTAAATATTAATTTAATTTATTTAATTAAATAGGTCAAATCTCCCGATTTTAACCTATTAATTTTATGTCGGATTCATAAGTTATGTCAAAAATTATTAACTCTTATGCTACGCATAGGGTTCAAATCGTATTAATGCATTAGTATAAAAGGTAGATAAAAGCTATTTAATACAAATAAAGCCCTCACAGCCTACATAAGTGGGGGAAAAATCGTTCAATATATATACGTGTGAGCTTAAAAAAATTAAGTCTCACATTAAATAAAATGTCATAAATATGAGTAGTTAGTATAACATGGTTCGACAAAAACCCAAAAGTTCAAACTTTTGTGTTAAGTGGTCTTTTAAGAACATAAATATCCTACAAACTGGGCTGTGAAAATTTTTCTACAACTCAGTCTCTAAAAGTATTATGTATTCCTTAATATATAAGAAATAATTTTTTTTTAATGACATGTACATCTCACATGCTTTTTTAATAGCATTAATGAATAAAATAAAATAAAATAAACTTGTGTTTCTCAAATGTTCTACGGATCCATGGCACTGCAAAAATTCCTACAACCCAATTAGTAAGAAATTTATTTCCGTATTTTCATTTTTTTTTTTAAGAGCATGTATCTGTAAATGTGAGTAATTAAATTTTATATCGGGTAGGAATCAAGTAATATCTCAATACCTTGTATCAAAGTTATATTTGGAGATATCTCACATAAGCTCAAATGAATTTAAAATAAACCAAAAAATTGAAAAGAAGAATACTAGTGTAGTATATACCAATCTGCTTTGGAGTTGGAATTGATGTGGAGGGAAATTTTCAACATCCTCCTAATAAAGTAAATTACTAGTAAAAACAATTAATAGTGGGACTTCACTTTAATCTTTAATAGTGATGGAGTTCTCTTTTATCATTGAGTAAGATTCCTTCAACGGCAATCAACTCAAAATCAGAGGTTCCATATCAAATTACACACAATCGTTCACTGCTATTATCACTTTAATCACCCCTGAAAACTTTATCATAATTACAGCAATACCCAACACTAATCATCGTGATTATCGGCTGCTTTGATTGCGCTTAGCTGCTCCCTTTGAAACAACACTCATGTCAAATTCTTCATCCATGGTGCAAAATGTCAAAAAAGTGAAATTGGCAAACATCCAAACTGTTTCCTTGCAAACAAAGCTATCATAATGTAAGTCTAAAAGAAACTTAACATCATCATCAATACCCCTTTAAACTGCTCAAGACATACCTAAGCTCACTCTGCTAACAAAAGACAGAAGCAACTCAAAATTAATCAGTCAAAAGCAAAAACCAGTCCCATATTATGATGTCATACTGGTATATCTACACTCCAGCTTTCAGTTCATTCGTGTCATTGAAGCTGAACCATCAGTATATGACTGCCTCCACTCTACTACGTTAGGCGAAATATATATAGATTTGACAATTTGCACTGATTGCTGCTTGCAAGCCCAAAAACCTCAATCTGGGATCTATATGGCTTATAGTGACAATATAACTTCGTCAAGTATAATAACAATGCTGGACAAAATGAGTGTCAACCTACATGCCATAGTCTTCTGAGTGGTGATAAAGACTATAGCTCCCTGGCACTTCCATCTTTCCAGTCAGGTGGTCGTTTCCTGCAAAAATTAACCAGAGAGGTAATAACAGGATTGTTGTTGAGATTTCACAGTTGAAAAATTAACGCATAAATATATATGTATACATAAAATGTCTGCTCTGTGCGTGTGTGTGTGTGTGTGTGTTTAACTTTGTGCTCATACATGAATTTAACAAAATACTTTTCTATTCCTAGCTACGATCCACTTGAGAGGAATCAAGTAAATGCTGGGGTAATACTAGTCAAGTGATCCCTCTAACTTGAAAAGCAATTAGAGAAAACCAGCAGAGGGCAACTAAGCTAGTACAGGATAATTAGGTTTAGAAGATAAGTGCAACAATGACAGAAGGGAGTTCCAAAAGAATGTTGGTTAAGATTATGAGAGAAGACATGATAACCTATGAGCTTAACAGAAATATGGCCTCTTTTTTTAAATTAAAAAGCCCATTCCTCATCATATATAGGCATTGTTTATGTTGAGTGTAAAAAAAATGGTAGATGCTAATCAAAATCTCTATATGAACACAACTGTTACTGAATAATTAAAAGAGTAGATTTTTAGAAACCAAATCTATTGAAAACTTGTAAATTAAGTTGTTGATATTCTCTTAATTGTTAAAAGTACTATATCTATGACATGGTACTGATATATCAGACCTCTTAAGTCCTACCATAACAAGAAAATGTGACAGCTAATAGAAAGAAATCCAAAGTGAGAGAACATACGTACTTGAATTTGTTAGCAAACCATCGTAAAAGGATATCTGGCCTAAACTTCTAGCAGGTTTTAAGCCGCCATCTGTAGGAAACATAGTCTCTTCTTTACTACTTTGTGGATCTAAGAAGTGCAGATCAGAGCTTATCTCAGGGTTCTGGAAGCACAAATCTTCGGCCCTAGGATCTGAGTTCTGTTGGGAATGAAATTCCTCTGGTTTTGTCTTCTTATCCTTAGGTGAATCAACTTCTGTCTCTACTTCTGAGTCAGCAGTGTTCGATGCCGCATTTTGTTGCTTCCGCTTTGATCGAGCACGCCTGTTCTGGAACCAATTATAAACATTTGTTTCTGAAATTTGGCCGTGCTGACTCAGTTCAGAGGTTATGTCTTTGATCTTCTGCTTGCTTGGGGTTCCAGTCCCTTGCTCAAATATACGCTCCAGAATCTGAAGCTGCACAGGTGTTGGAGTCCACCGCTGTCTAGAAGTAATTTTGTGGCCAGCAGATGTCATTAAAGGGTCACAGTAGATATTGCCCAGCCTCACTCCTGAGAAAGCAAGAATCAAAGTCTTGTTTTTAAGCAAATACGGTATCTTAGAAGATATTGTTAGCTTAGAAAACTATCTCCCTCTTCGAAAAATAAAGTGCGGGTGAATAGATTTGAAAGAGAGCAATAAGTAGGTTCTAAATTGGATGCCACTATCCACAGGTATCTAAATCACAGTTAATCCATGGCTCACATCTTAATAACTTGGACATAAAGTACTAATTTAAAACATCTATCATAAGGCCATGCCTAGCATGCAGACCAAATGCCCCATAGATTGGGGAAGCAGATACCATCCTGAATGTTCTACTCCAATCATCCGTGTCCGCTATCACAAACAGGCTACGGAACAAACTGGGCATAAAATGATTAATGGATATGAATCCATGACTAGAGTGAACTTATACAACAGGCAATTGCAAAGAAACCAAAATTGAAGTATGCAAAGGATTCTGATGTCAATAGGACAAATGATGAGAAGAAATTAATTAGGGAATAGTTTGTCTATCAATACAGAGCCACGTCTAACCATCTAATTACAGATCGACTGCTTTCATACTTAATAGTTCTTTAAGATACAGCAATAAACTCGGGAAGCATATACCTTGAAGCATGGTCAAAACCGAATTTATTAAATTGGTTAACATATCAAGGAAATTGATCTATTTGAAGCTAAATAAACTTATCCCAAGTGGGAAAAGGTGGGAAAGTCGGCAGGACTCCACACATTCCGTTTCAACCCTACTCAATTGTACCAAAAGCATTTATCAGAACAAAGTCAAAAGTGTTCCATTGAGATGTAAGCGCTAAGTTATCAGTTTCCCCCCCAAAGCCCGAAGAAATTTTCTGAACAAACAAAATCATAGATCAATTGTTAGAGCAAATATGTGTGAGATGATTCACAAAAAGAAAAATACAGAGCATGAAAAAGTTAACAGTCGAAAAAGAAAACCAAACGAAACTAAAAAGTAACACTCAATTTCCCCATAAAAGCATTAGCACCCAGATGAAATCCTTATCAACAAAACCCCATAAAGAACAAAGTATTGAACCATAACATCATCTCCACGTTCGATCCCATAAAGATGGGTAAGTTGTATTTACCCATATAAACAAAAAAGAAAAATACAAAATACAAACAAATGTAGTATTAAAATAGAAAAAGGACAAAAAAAGAAGAGTAAAACCTGCGAGATCTTGTTGGGCAGTGAGGTTCTTGTGCATCTCAACGAGTTGCTCGCAGATTGAGGCGTAAACAGCAATCTGCTTGCGAAGAGTCTCCAACTGCTCATCCGTCATAACCTTCACATACAACATCCCGCCATTCCCATTCCCATTAACGTCGATATTACCAACACTACCATTCTGCACTTGCTCCTCCCTCTCTTGCTGCTGCTGCTGATGATGATGATGATGACGATGATGATGATCATGCCCTCCTTGCTTCTCCCACTCCATCACGTTAAACTCAGTCATCAAACTCCCCTCTCTCTCTCTCTCTCTCTCTCCCTCTCTGTTTGGCTCTCGGTCTATGAAAATGCAGGTCAGTGGTCTTTCCAGTAGGGGAGGGGGATAAACGGAGAAAGCAAAGAAAGAGACAAAACGGGGTAGAGACCAAAAGAAAGGCGTGGAAGAAAAGTGTGCTTCAGTTGTTGAGAGGCGCAGTGCCCTACCCGGCGCATTTTAGCGGCTCGTGCGCATTTTACGATTTTCTTTTGAGATTTTTATTACTAGAGTTATCAGTGTACCTACCGACACAAATTTCAAACAGTTCGGGGATTCTATGAACTGAATGGAACCAATTTGCGGAATGTTTTGTTTGGACTTTGGGCCTTCAGGGTTGTTATTCATCTTGTACGTTTATTTATTATTTTATTATTTTATTTTAACACTCTTTATTTTTAAGTATTATTCCTTTTAAAAAATCAGCGAGTATTATATTAAAGCTTTCTCAATTTATCATTTAATTTTTATAAAAGGTCAGTACTTTCTTTTTATTTCCTTTATTTGAATTTAGTTTAAGAATGGCATTTTTAAAAAGTAATTGAATATTGTATACCCTCTTCCGAAAATTGGATTTTTTTTTTAATTTATTATTATAAACAGTTAATATGAGAAGAAGGAAATTAATATATTTTAATGAAAATATTAATAGTATTTAGTAAGGAGGTCATGCAAAGCATTTAATGAATGTGATTATTGAAATAAGCGAGAATTCAATTCATTATATGGTCTGATTAAATTTTACAAATCTAAGAATATAAATATTATCCGTTAATAGCTTCAATTCAACCATCCCATGATTCCCATCCATAGGTTTATCAATATTTTACAATAGGAAACTATGAAAAGATTTGAACATAGTGATATTTATGGAAATAAAAAGATTATAGAGAAAACTTCTTTTACTTAATTTTCTCTATTTTATTTATTTTTTCCTTTGAATTGCTGATTTCTTCAAATCTTGTGAATTGTTTTCGTATGAAAGAAAACATTATGGTAAAAAGATGAACCATAAAATGACGCTTATAGAAATAAAAGAAAAAGATTCCAAAGCTTTGTAATAATCTTTTTCTAATAGTTGATTTATTCAAATCCTTTGGATTGTTTCCACTCTCTTTTAGTAATTATGTAATAAATCTCCTAATATTTTGTCATACATAATCATATTGACAACTTGTTGAAGCGATTATCTTTCTATATATTCCGCCAATGTTAATCTTTTTTTAACTTAATTTATAAAGTTGTTATATATTTTTTTAGAATATAAGAAGTAAGTGATTTTTTAATAATATTGACAAAGTTGAAAAAATTATATTAAAAAAAAAATGTATTGCTCACATGTTAAGACACATATAACAATTTATAAACTGAATTAAAAAAAAGTAAAACTTTGTCCTTAAGATATTGCAAGATATATTAATGCCACTCTTTAATACAAACCTTAAGCTTACGTTTGGTTGGATAGAAAAGTTCAAAGATGAAATGGTAATATAAGTGGCGGAAATGAGATGGAGGAAACAACCAATTTTTATATAGTTCAAGGAGTAATGATATACGTAAAACTTGTATCATTCTTATAAAAAATAATGTTAATTTTAAAATTATTATTAGAATACACATAGATATTCCACTTGTAACATTATATATATTACCTAAATTTTAGTTGGTTTAAATCAATAATTACTCCTCTTTTATTGTTACTATAAGAAAAATAAAGAAAAGAAAATGAGAAAAAGTTGGGGACGTTTGGCAAAAGACTTGGATTATACTGTTTATAGACTTTGATTTTCTAAAAAAATAATATTCTCACTTTTTATATCACATCAACCACTTTTTAACAACTTTTTTTTATTTTTTATATCACATCAACCACTTTTTAACAACTTTTTTTTTTACTTTTTATATCACATTAAACACTTTTTATTCTCATTCAAATAAAATACTCACTAAAAAATAAAAAAATTCATTTTTCTATACAAAAAAATTTATAACATTAATTCTATTTTATATCACATCAAAAGTCAATAATCCCATAACCCCAATCCAAATTATTTGCCAAACACCCCCGTTATGTCCAGTATTTTCAGCTATTGTGTGGATGTCTCAAATTCTCAATGAGGAATGGAGAGGGAGTGGGAGCTTGAGGTGTTCAAATAAGTTTTTGAGCAATTTAGAGTATAAGATTCATATGCTTGAACACCTTCAAACTTTACATTAGGGTTTACAATTTTTGACACAAATCGCAAACTTAATACAAACTTAATATGAAATTAGCGGGTTATAATTTTGTATAATCAAATTCGGGTTAACCCAAAATAACCTATTTAATTAAAAAGTTAAGTCAGATCAATCCAACACCATCTATTTATTAAATGGGTTATGTGGGTTGTATCATGTCATCCGCTTATTTAAATATATTGTGTCAAGGTTAAGGGATTTGATTAATTTAACTATATGAGTCGTGTTTGAATTGACCTACATTAGGTTGACCTATGAATCGACTTGATACAAATTTGACATACTAACATGAATTGCAAACTCTACCTCACACTCCCTCTTGTGTCCAAATTTTCTAAAATTTCAATATTTAAATAAGGTGTCATAGTATGATTGAAATCTCTTACACTTAGGATGTTCAAATTGTTAGTAATTCAAATAACTACAAGGATTGTAAGACTCCCTTACCTCTAAATAGTATGAAATGCAAAGCCTACCTGTTTTTGAGACATATGAGCCTCCAATCCTACTCTCTATTAGATCGCTCAAATTCCTAACAATTATGGCGCCACAGGACTAAGAATCCTAATTCCGTATAGCATCCCCAACAATTCAGACACCACAAGATACGGGTGTCACAACATAGTTTTCTTTCCTTCGCACTACTCATGCAATCAAACACGGTTCCATTTCCATTGAGAAGCAGTCAACAGGCAATTTCTAGAGCACATAAAGCTCCTTTTTTGTAGCCTTTTTTTCTCATTTGCTTATAAGAAAAAAAAAAAAAAAAAAAGCCCATAAAGCAGCCAAACGGTCCGCCTCTCATGACATTTTTGGAAGTATTCCAGCAATTCTCCTCCTATATTTTCACTTTTCTGCTTGTATTGCTTAAAAAAAAAAAACAATAGTTCAACTGACAACTCGTGTTTTACGTGGGTAAGTTGGGTTCGCGTTTTACGTGGGTCAAGTTGGGTTGGGTGGGAAATGGGAATGTATGTTGAAACGTGAACAAGATCAGTGTCAGAGCCAAACCCCTAAGATCAGTGTCAGAGCCAAACCCCTAAAAAAGTGATGGACGTGGGTGGGTCAATGGCTTTGGATAAAGTGCAAGTGCTTGCTTGGTTTTAGAGCACCGTGCCCCTGCTGTTCCACTTCTGTCTGACACACTAGGCTTTTCTGTCAGAAACCCAGACGTTTTCTTTCCAACCAATCACAAACTTAACAGCCATTTATTTTCGCATCATTTGAAGTTGTAGTACAAATGGCCATTTGTCAACTTCTTATTGGAAATTCTCTGTATGCTGTCATGTACGCATTGATACATCGAGTACGTACTCTTTTACAGCTTATCCACCACAAATTCTTCAATAGGAGGAAATCATGAATGTGGGTGGAATTCCGTTAATGTATACACATCAAAGCGCGTCTAATGGAGGTGGGCGGCTAGACCTCGGACCTCTCGCGTTCAAATGAGTTAGAATTTGAACGAAACTAGTTTTTATTATTATTATTTTAATAGGTAATGTTATATGTAAATTTTTTATATTTTTTATAGTATCTTAAATGTGATATTATTTTTAAAATTATTATTGAATTAAAATTCAATGATAATAAATTTAAAACTCAATAATGATATTAAAAGTTATATTGCATTTAAAAGAATGATATATCTTCCATATAGTATTACTCGTTCCTTACATTTAAAGAGTAAATTTGTCAAAAAAAAGTGAAATGATAAATTACCCCTCATATATAAGGAACCGAAAATGAATTGGAGAGAATTTGATTTCAAGTGGCTATGGGTGGTCCAGCCACTAATTTTGGCCAAATGTGGTGAGCTGCGACCTTAAATTGCCAAAGGTTTGGTTGAAATCATTTCTTATTTTATTATCATTATTTTTTAAATAATAATATTATTATTGTGACATATGGGACACCTGATCATCATTGATAAGTTTGAAATGGCAGACTGTTCAATTTTTGGACAAAAATTTGATAAAAATCTTAGATGCGTTTATAAGATGTTCACAATTACTATTTGTGATACTTTTGCAAGTTGAGGTCGCTATTTAATAATGAGGGAAAGCTTAAGTACTAACAAAGTATTTAATGTAAAATTTTAAACTGATAAGAAATAGTAAATCTGATCATTTAATTAATTATAATATTAGTTGGAATTCACTATTTTATGTTAGCTTGGACCATATAATACATAGATTATTTTAATTGAAATTAAAATCAATTATAAAGTAAAAATTCGAACTTATGACTTCATATCTAATACCATGTAAAACTACAACTTTATTCAAAAAATTTAAGTCGATAGAAAATGGTAAATTTAATAATTCCAATAACTTTAATTTATTTGATAATAATCTCCTAAAAATTAATCACTATGATTCGTTTGTACAATAACTCACCTAACAAATAATGCAATTTTTTAGAAAGACATGTATTAACAAATATAATAAGAAGAATAATGCTATAAATTACATTTTTATTTTATAATTATTTTGCAATGCTAACGTGACAATTTCAATCAACTATTTTTATCCCATAATTGTCTTGCAATGGTTGATTAAGACTGAGTTATAAGTATTGTAAAATAATTGTAAGATGAAAATGTAATTTCTGGAATCAGCATTCAAGGCAAAATAAACAAAAAAAAAAAAGGGCAAAATATAGACGTATATAAAATGGAGAAATGCTATTTTGCATTTTTTTTAACATATTCTTAGCATTTTCAGTTGACGTAGCATATTCAATCTACTATTGAATTTTTTTTTTAATTAAAATTATTTTAAAGATGAATTAAACATGTCAAGTTAGTTGAAAATACTAAAAAAATGCAAAATAACATTTTTCTATAAAATAAGTCTTCATCTCACATGCATTTGATCTTCCAATCACATGTGTACCATGACATGACATACAATGATACAATTAAGGCGTAAAATGCGTATTAAGTGTATTTGGGACATAATCCAAATCTCTAAAGAAAATTGTGACTAATGAACATGGTCCTTGACCAATTCCTGTCTAACCCTTGTTTTTTTTTAAAAAAAAAAAATTGATTAGATTAATGCGAAAGCGCCATGCTTTGACACGTGTGCATGCTTTTAGAATCTAATTAGGCTAGAGTTACACGGTTAGACTTATTTAATCGATTTCTTGAAGTGACAATTAGGAGCTAGACCCGACAAGGCATGTGCTCCTCCACTTGGCTACCGGCCGGAGTCAAATATTGAGGTTGACAGTGACACAACAGGTTCGATGTTACATTAATTTTTTTCAGCTCAATCTATAATTTTATCATATGTTTCTTAACTTCTAAAAAATACATTATTTTTTTAATTATTATATAAAAAGTACATGAATTTTAAATTAAATTATTAAAAAATTATATGCTTTTTACTTGTTCAAATAACACGTAAATTTTTTTATACACTGCTTGGAGTAAATTCGTCCTATCCAATTCGAAAGAAATTGGATACAAAGGCTTAGCCTACGAGTCCCACATTATTGTTTATATTAACAAATGGGTGTTATGTTAAGCTAGAACTACAAAGCCAGGTTCATACTTTCTTTAAGGTTTGTTTGACATAATTTAGGGAGGGATGTAAACTAAAGTGTTTATATTACTACACTTTTCATTACAATCTTTTTATAAAGTTACGTGACATTATTTTTAAGGTTAAAAGATTAATTAATAAAATTTAATAAGTAAATTTAATTGTTTAATGTTTGACATAATAAGTATCACATGAAATATCTCGTACGTCAATTTGTAAAAAACTTACATAAAAATTGTAGATTATAAAACTGAATTTTACATGAATTTAAAAAGTTATGAGTTATACCTACCTCGGACAAATGAGTCTTGCATTTAGGCCACCTTAGGCAAGTAGGCCTCACAGTGTTTCTCTTTTAGAGCGTCCAAGCATATGTGAGATTCGAAAAACATAATAACATGAAATCCTCTCATTGGTCTAGCAGCTGATTCTTAAGGCCATTTTACTGTAAAAAGAAGAGAAATGATAATCCTTGGTCTTGTTTCTTTTGAAAACCATATAGGCCGAAAGGTCAGGTTTAGTAATTAAATGCATGTCTATTTTGCTTGAATAATTTCCATTATTAGAGAGAGAAATTAAAAGAACCAATGGAGACCCATCTACCAGCTGTTAATACTTATTTCTGCTTTAAATAGTTGTTTCTGCTGGTAGAATGTTGTCCTCCGATTGATAGGTTCAACCTGGCTATATAGAATTTTATGAGTAGGAGCTCTCTCTCTCTCTCTCTCTCTATTTCTCTCTCTGGGACTCTAACTTCAACGGTACATGACAATTCTGGTGTACCTAACAATGCCACAAAGTTCTGATGTCAATATCAGGAAAAGAAGTATAGAAAGAGAGCCATTGATTGATCCTTATCTCTTGCTTCTAATGTCTATACCAAGATACCTAAGTGGTCGGCCTTTTTTGTTTTTTTAACGATTTCTCGTGGTTTCCACAATATCTCTATAGTTAGTGGAAGATCTTTTAGAGGTCTTCTTTTGAATATGTTTGCTCTCACACTTTTGGCTCTGCTAATAACTTTTCACATTTCTGTTCTTAGTGGGGAAAGTCTTATAACTCATAATTTGATTATTCAATCAGAATGGCCAATTGGGGAGTAGGCCTTAATATAAGACAAAATTTTAACCCCTATTAAACTGATTCCCACATGCATTTTTAACCGAACATGTGGATTTAAATCACATGTCAATTTAATAGATTGAATTTAAAAAAAAAAATTCCGATTAAATTTAAAGTAAAACTTTGACCCCTTGCATATACTGTTTCCAGATTTCGGCCCAATTGTGATGAAATGTTGTGGGTGGGCCGTGGGCAATCAAAACTTCAGGGTAAATAGAGGTACTAAAAAACCAGAACATCTCCTTCCCTCCCCATCCGCACCCCACTGAACACCCCCACCCCCCCCCCCCCACCCAAATTCAAGTATCAGGCGAAAACTGTTTTAGGGGCTTGCTCATGTAGCCCAAAGGCCGAATATATTATCCATTACATAAGCTAGGTCCTCCTGTTTACTGGGCTGTGGTAAAATTATAAAAATCGATCCTAATTCAACAAATTTAATTAAATAAGTCAAATCTCTCAATTCTAATCCGTTAATCATATTCGATTCATATCGAATTCACAGATCGTATCAAAAATTAACTGTCCTAATGAGAACAATGCAAAAGAGCTTAGCCCTAACCAAGTTTTATGCTTCCCAAGCTTACTTGGATTAAGCTCAAGCTTGGGTATCTCATTTTGATCACAGCTGCTGATACCAGCAAGCAACTTGGCTTTTCTGCCAATTATATTTGTTATATTAGGAGATAGAATATTGACATTTCACTTGTCAAAAACAATTACTGGAAAAATCACATCCAACAAATTCCGATATAAAAAAAAAATCAAAATTCCTTTTTCCAAAAATAAGCTACTAATACATGCACAAGTCATGTACAATACGTATTGACTCAACCCAATTCCTACGTCATGAACACGGACAAAGAACGTATATACATGCACATTCAATCTTCCACTTTTAAGTTTAACACCTAACTAGCTGTATCAAGCAAACATGGTGACCTTTTGCTTTGATATCCATGTAAGCATGCACATACTGCAATTCCAAATTTACACCGCCAATCCCATAAAAAAACCTGTGCCTGTGGAATGAGACACGATTATAGTTTCATGTCCTCCACGATTTCCTCAACCAAATCTCCAATTATCAGACATCCCATCTCTCTTCCCAAAACATTAATCTCATCATCCATCAGTACAGACCAAGGGGTTGATCCCAGATCCCGGGCCACCATACTATCAAGTGAGTAATGAGATTTGTCCGTTGAAGGGTGTAAATACACACGGATAATATCGCACACACGATCCAATAACCTCCTTCCACGTAAAGTCGGCAGCATAGAGGAATGAATCACTTTTCTTTTGAATGTAGACATGATCGAAAGTGGTCCAAGAATAGTTGAAAGTGTTTGATTTAACAAATCAAGTAGCAGCTTGTGATCTACCTTCTCATTGTCATCCTTTATCATACTTTCATCCTCCTTGGCCGATTTTCTATAAGATTCTTCCACTTCTTCAAACACAGAGTTACTGATAGGCTTTGCATATGTGTCCCATCTGAAAAAAGATGTATCAGATGATCCATCATACAAGCCAGAAGAAACAAGAAGATCTCTTATGTAAGCTTCTGTTGGGTCCTCCAGCACAACCATTTCAGACTCATCAGACTCTTGTTCGATTGTTGTGTCCTCAGGCCCATGAGATTTAAGTTGATTTAGTTGCTTCCGCAGCTCTGTAAAATTGAAAAATAGAAAACACCACGAGAGAATTATTTCACATGGTTGGTTGTATTCCAGAAGAAAACATGTCTCTTCTAGGTTTGCTGAGGTTATGAACAAAAATTGTCAAAAAGAGTCAATCAGTTTTGGTTGAAAATTAATTTTTTATGATGGAATGGAATGCATGGTTAATTGGCATCAGTCCAAGGACTAATGCCCATGAATCCATAAATTACACAAACACTGACACACACACACACTACATCCAGACATTAGACATCAGGTAAGCATATTGATCTTCATATTACTTCTCTCTACTGCTCTTTTCATGTTCAGAAATAAAAGTGCAGATAAGCCAAATTGGAAGGTCAGATATGGAGTAAATCAGTAAATAATTCAAAGTCAGTCACAAAATTATACGAAAATTAAGAAATAGCTTAATATATTTATTACTGCAACAAAGTCCAAACCCATTTTGTTGCAAGTTAAAGCAAGATGTTTCCAGTCTTCCGGACATCTAAACCAAAACTGAAGATTATTCCCTCCCAATGATTTAAACCCGGGCTTCCTGAAATTCTTGGTTGGAACTATAACATGTAGAATACCGAGTCTTTTGTTTCAATTAGAAGAACGATCTCATTTTAGAGATAAAACAATACTTTCAAAGGAAGTGGACCCTGGTAGCAGGATCAATGTCTGAGTTTTATCATACGGTTGCAGAGCAGAAATTATGCAGCCTCAAAGCACGTAACCTAAAGACTCTCTTTTGTCTATTGAAGCATATAGCAAACAGAAGTTCATCTGTTGATTTGCAAGCACGCGGAGAAGCCATAATGGAAATATGCCTGTGGTCATGACTCAAATAAAGTCAACCATGCAATGAGAGATAGAAAGCACAAGTCAACTACACTCTACACTCATATATACACCACATTTAGAACAGATGTAGGATTTTATGTGTCAAAGCTAGAAATCAATTGTTTCCATACCATTCAGATTGAAGCTGATCTCTCTAAAAACCTGTGGCACACCATTATCTTCTCCAGGAGTTACATCCGGTGTTGACACAGGGCTGACATGATCAGCTTGCCTCCAGAAATCTTCTTGAGCACTGCTGCACACAGATGCAGGACTAGGAGGTACCTCAGTGGAGTTCTCCTAAGACCACACAATGAAAGATACGCTACTTTGAGAACAAGAAGAGATGGAAAACAATTGAACCCATACTAATCATTATATACATAAAAAAATTAAAGAAACATAGTATATTCTTACATGCCTCTCGCCATAGTTCATAAGAATTGTTGGTCCACTCATGAGATCTCTCATAAAATCATGTTCACTGCATTGTGATTCCACCATTGATTGCATCTTTTTACCAAACAGCCTCCCTCTAAAAGCAAAACTATATCTGAAATTGGAAACTTTTTCTTTAAAATTAAACCTTTCTTTCTTCTGTTTTTTTACATCAATTGTCACATTATCAATGGCTTCATGCTTTCTCCGGATGTGGGCACCAGTTAAAATGTGACGATCTTCCAGAAGAAGCTTGCCAAATGATGTTCCTGATACTGGGGCCGACAAAGACCTAAGAAGATTTCTTGGGGATAACTCTCTCTGGAGCACTCCATCATCTGATCCATGCCTGAAAGATCTGGTTTGAATTTCTTGTTCATCTTTCACAATTTCCCGGCAGCTCATCTCATTTCTGACCTTCAACGTATCTCTAACTTGTTTTAGTTTGACCTGTTCATTATCTAATGCGTATGATGAAGAGGCCACTATGGGAACGTCAAGCTGTGTTTCTTGCTTGAGAACATTCCTTAGTCTCTCCGACAAGAATTTCCTGGTGTCTCGGCTGATGAAATCCGGGGAAGCTGGTCCATTGAACTGAATGTCACTTCTATATGACCTTGTTGATTCTGATCGGAGCAAATTCCTTCCGAGGTCCCTAGTTACACTTTCTCGGACTTGTTTTGCTATATGCCTAGCAATTTTTTTGGGATCTGATGGCTTTTCGCTGAAAGGGGTCTCAATTCCACTTCCTCGGCCGACAGAACCCTTCTTAACAGTTTTTCCTTGCAGTTCACATTTCAACCGCTCCTTCACCTCCTCAAGAAAATCTTCTATACTACCTCTCTCCTCCAAAGTGCCCGAGGAACTTGGCCAAGACTCTTCATGGTTAGAAACCCTATCAGGACCAGGCTTCAAGATCACTATCTTTGTGGGTGCAGAAGATTTATCCAGCTTCTGACTAGAACTCATCAGGCAGGACTGCTCAAAGTCTCTACTCATGGTCCTGCTTCTCAATGGAAAAGATTCCTTCTGCTCAGAAGGGAAAAAATCCAATTTGTCTCCATGTTGCTGTAAGCTGCCTCTTTCATGTGACATTTCCTTTAACGTATGACTCTTAGGTTCTACGGGCTTCTCACTTGCTCTTCTCCCAGAAGTTGCATAAATTGCCATCTTTTCCTTGTTGAGGTCCTCTTGAGCAAGTAGTCCAGGGATGCTGTCAAGTTCAATAACCCTAGAACATTCCTTAAACCTGGCTGCTTGCCATGCTTCAAATTCTTTCTTGAACTTCTGTAGTTCCTCCTCTTGAGGATGTTCTCGACGCCTTGGTTTTCCTAACTTCTGCTCTCTGCCCCATCTATCAGCACTTATGTCTTTATCACGGTAAGATGAGTTGAGTTCCATCAGCGTGGACGAATTTGAGGCAGAAGAGACATGACCAACTGAGCTCTTTCCACCTGTTTCCTTCTTTGAGAACTTTACTCCCACTTTTTCATTGTTTTTGTCAATTGGCTGAGCTACAGAATTTATAACTGATGGCAATGTGTCCACTCCCATCAGCCGAGCAACAATGCTTGGAGCATTTTGTCTGTTATTTGATTGTTTGGATACTTCCTCCTTTATCAATTTCTTCATTGAAGCCTCAATTGGATAACAGTTCTTTTCAGACCAGTCTTCTTCCACTTGATGAGAGTACTGATAATTAATATCAAGTACACTTAGCAACAGATTACTACAAGATATATGTGAAGCACTTACTATATAAAAACAGTAGGTAATAATTAGAAACTTATTCAAGGAATTACTTGACCTGGACAGTTAAAACCTAGCTAAGTCTCAAAAGACTGAAAAATAAATAATGATGACTGTAGATTATGGAACTCCTGATTTCACAATGCACATCTTAGGTTCACCTCTCATAGGAGCATATCCTTCATAAAGCTGAAAAAAAATTTCACCATATTTTCCCTGAAATGAGATTAAAATAGCAAAACATTTTGAAAAAGCTAACACGAAGTACCCAAAGCCAAAACCAGAACTCTTGTACCCCCCAATACTGAGGAAAGATTCATGCTTATAAATCTGATGTCCCATAAATAGTCGCTCCCAACTCCCAAAGACTTCACAAGACCATTAGTACACACTTATGAAAACCACAAACTCACTACTGCAAGAGTGCGGTCTCCACATAATACAACCACCTTCTCAAATTAAAGCTATAACAAGGCATGAGATGAAAGTTACCGGCACATCTTGTACAGCATAATAGCTTTCAGAAGATTCTACTTGCAGCTCCAGTCTATTCTGAGGAACTCCAAGGCCTGCAAATTAATGAAAATAACAGAGTTACTTTCTAAGCTGAGTAAGAGAATATGATCAGCAACAAACAGAGCAAGTCATTGTGTCATCCATCTTCTGGACGGACAATAGTCTTATTTCTTAATGTTGGTATGATGTGAAAGTATAACATCCATCAGGACTAGATTTCCAGAACTCCAGCGGAACACCTAATTGACAAAAGACTCAAAGATTTCGTTGATATAAATCAGGTGAGTTTCTTTTCTCATCAATGAAAGGCACACCCAAGAAATTGATACCCTGAACTTTCTCATCTTAACTGCTCAGCCAACCAATTTGTATATCACATCATCATACAATCAAACCATTAGCTCGAAAACCATTGAGCTGTTTTTATTTTTTACTATAGATTTCTAGATTTTGGAATGAAAACATAGTGAACAATAATTTAAGAGCATGACTCAGTAAAAGAAAGGGTTCAAGATACTTACCGCCAACATTTCTCTTCTGGGTACGAACTTTCCTGGCCATGTTCCCCTGATGGAAGTCAAAAAAGTGCAAGAGGCCTCCCATGCAGCCAGTGGGCTACCACAATGCAGTCATCCCCTTCCTACTGAGTTACTGCTTCAACGTATTTATTACCCCATGAAAACCAAAAGTTACTGTTTTTGTATTCACCGTATACCCTGCAATAGCATAAATCACCCAGATATCTTTAAGATTGCATTTGGGTTTCAATATTAAATTCGAATTGCTTGAATTATGCAAGGAAAATATACATGTGTTGTGTGTGTTTGTGGTGTGAGTGAAGTTTATGGACAAATTGAAGCTCCATTTCACATGTGAATTTGAAATGATAAAAGCGAGAAATCTATGAGCTGAATTCATACAAATCTCATACGAGCAACAAAAATCAAACTAGACCCAATAACAATTTTGAATCTTGGAAAAAAACTATTAACAACATCCAGTCAACTAGGCCTACCACAGTTGCTTGACTTCGTTTAAGACAATTTCACTTTGTTCAAATCGTTCGAGAAAACCCAAAACAATGTACAAGCAATAAGATTTTCTTACCCCGCTCCCTACACTTTCTCAGCGACCAAACATGTCAATACCGAAAAGCACATCGAGAACTTACCGTTGAGAGAAGAAAAAGGAAGAGCCAACAAAATGGAATCGCATCGGCAACAGAATTGGAGTTGTCGGTTCCAAGATTCAAAAACCAATGAGGTTGTGATAAGTGGTGATGAACAGAGAGAGGGTGACGTTTGAAAAAGTGTGAATTCAAAGCTGGGATTTTGTACACAGTTGGAGACCCCAAAGAGAATGAAGAAGGAAAAAAAAAATAATGGTAGTAATTATTAGTAAAATAATATACAATGATACAGACAGGGAAAGAGAAAAGCTACAAGCTTTTTAGTTTAGGTCCTTATTAGGAGTTGAATGGAGGTCCGTTGCAGGACTAGGCCACCGGGAAGCGAAGCTTCCATCTCCCCTCTTTTTTCTCTTTTCTGTTTTTCCCCCCCTTTATTTTTTATTTTTTTTATTAGATTACATTTTTCAAGATAATTCCATTAGGGGTATCTTTAAGAAAAATGTTAGATACTATTAATTTACCTAATTCATTCAACAAGTTGAGGCGCCACTTTCAATTAAATTTTTGATTAATTATTGTAAAATAAAATAAAATAAAATCTAATGATTAATTTGAAGTATCAAATTAACATTGTTGAACAATTATAAGATAAAAATATAATATCTAGCTTTAGTCTTTACTTTTTAATGTTTATTTTTTCTTTTGGAAAAAATCATCTAGCGTCCCTGATGATTTGCCTTTTATCAAATAACTTAGCATTCTTAGTAGTCTTTTCAAATTTTATTAGTCATTTTAGCTAAAAGTCTTTTTTATCTTGATCATCTACTTTTTTAAAACACCTCTAGTAAATTTATTATTTTAACTATCTACCTTCACTATTTCATTTAAATATTATTTTTTAAAGATTTATTTATTTTTAAAGCATTCTTAAAACTAGTGATGTGTGTCCCTTCTCCATTTTTTTTTTTTTCAAAACAAAATATTATCAATACAAACACAAATTTCCTTTAACTTGGGTTGGAGGAAATTTGCTCCAACCCTCTCAAAAAAATGACAAAAATTATGAAAAAAAAAATATAGATTTTTCAACCCACTTATGAAAATACAAGAAAGAACAATATATATATATACAATGAATTTCAACTCATTTAAAACATAGCAAAATTTTTTTTTTTTTTTACTTTATTTTTTGTTTTCATAATATTGTTGTATATATGATTTATTTATTTTGCTTTGTTCTTTCTTATATTTTTATAAATGGGTTGAATTTTTTTTTTTTTATAATTTTTGACATTTTTTTAAGGGGTTAAAGCAAATTTCATTCAATCTAAATTGAAGGAAATTTGTGTTCTTTAAATACTTAAAACTACTTTACCTTTACTTGATATTTTAACTTTTTTTTATCAAATAAAAAATAAACCCATTAGCAGACGAAAAAGTCTATAATAGGGTGAAAAATAGTACCAATAAATATGGGAAGAACGTGTGATTAAGAATTGTTAGTAGTGGTTAGGCATTAAAAAGGGAGTCAAAGTGGGGAATTGTACCTCATTCTTGAATAAATTCGACAAATAATGACAAACACATTACACCTTTCTTATGCATGTGCAACGTATGCTGCAAGAATATTGATTGTGATTTCCATTAGAATATTACATACATTTTGTGCTCTTTTTTTAATAGATTGTATTAAAGCAAATTTTCAAATCCAAATTCAAAGCTCATTATGTCACGAATAATGCTATATATTATAATTGAATAGAAAAAAAAAAAAATGCTATATATTATAATATTATTTAAACTATATTTTATTAGACTGGTGCAGCAGTATTTATTAATTTTTATTTTTAAAAAATTATGACTAATTTAAGAGTTAATAAGCATTGTTATGTGACGTCACCCAGTGAGATGTTATTGGATGTGATATAGTATATAGCCTTAATCTTTTGTTAAATCAACGGATAATCAAAGAAAGCTGTCGCTTCAAAGCTTCTAGCAGAATGATTTTGCATTATTTAACGTAAGATTTGATTGATTTGTTGTGGCACGTACACGAACAGCTCAGAGACAGGTTGATGTTGCTCACGACAGCTCCATTTGGCGCCAGACTACACGGGTAGTAAGGAATTTGCTTTTATATTTTTTTATTGTCTTCCTAGATTTGGTCCTTCCACGGCATGCCTGCCTCGTGGTGATCACGCTCACTGCTGGCTCGTTGAAGTAGGTGATGCTTGAAATCCACGCTCGCAGGATGCGCCTGGGACATTCCATTAGAGTAAAACGAGTTATTTAGATTTAATGACGTAAATAATAAAATTATAGAGCCGCTTTGCTCCAAAAAAAAAATCTTAGAGCCGCTTCTTTGACTTTTCTTCGGCCCTTTGCCGACTAGCCTCTTCGCTGCGGATGCCTTCCTAAAACGAATGATTTAGATTCAATCACGTAATTAATAAATTTTAAAAAGAAAAAGAATTATAAGAAGTTAATGAGCCGTCAACTAACACTCATGAGATAGTTGTTGACTACCCAATTGGCTACAAAAGGTGTGGTTGCAGGAGGCTGACCACCTTTTCATTCTTTGATGAGGGTAGTCGGCTACTTGGGGGGATTGACTACCCATCATTCTTTGAGGGGTGATTAGCCATCCAATGGTATGGTTATAGTGAGCCAACTACTTCTTTACACTTTTAAGGGTAGTGGTTGACCATTTCAAAATAATGGTGTGATCACCCCTCATGATTTATAGAGAACGACTCTCAAGATTTTTTGTAGGAGGTGGGGGAGTGCTTAACCACTCTCTTGGGGTGAGGGGTTGGTTAGCAACTCCCATAGGAGTAGTTGGGGTGATATGACCACTCTTTCAAATGATAAAATGATGATTACTACATGTGACAATTTATGTTTGTGTATTAGGTTTGGATCATGTTAATCCTAACTCAACCAATTTAATTAAACATGATTTTTAATTCGCTAATTTCGTATTGAGTTTGTATCAGATTTATAAATCGTATCACAAATTACCGACTCCATTGACCACCTCCTTCATTTACTTTGTTTTCTTTAAAGACTTGCATGTTTCAATCTACTTCTTTCATTATCTTTATCAATACAAAACCTAAAAAAAGCACAAAGTTAGTATAAACCAACTAATATTTTGTCATTGGGAAGTATGTCAAACTCATTTGAAGTTCACACATATTGAACTAGATATTTTTATTATCAATCTAGCTACTTAATTAATCAGTCATCATTGTCTTAGTAGTAAGATGGAATCATTATGCACAGCATGTCGTGGCATTGAATGTTGAAAATATAGTTCCTTAAGTGTTAGGAAAAAAGAAAAGAAAAAGAAGGATGAGTCGGCTAGTCCTAGTATGCAGATACATTTTAATTTTAGGTGCTCAGCGTAGCAAGCATGAGAGACACGGACACCCATCAAGCATGGATGTCATGAAGAGAAGCAAAAGAAGAATCTTACTAAAATCGACAAGCCGTCGCCACAACCTTTTGGATGTCTGTTGCTTGTCCTCTCCCTGTGGGATCATCATGCAAGGACTTTAATGTTGGGAATTGAGATTTTTAGTAATACGTTCTTTAAATTATTAGCAATTATAATTGTAATTGTAAAAGAGCCTATATAAAATTTATATATTCAAGTAGGTAGTTAAATAATTTAAAATTTATTTAAATATGTAATATGTATATCTCATATGAATTTTCTCATAATTGCTACTTAAATTATTCAAAATTTCGATCTCTAATATAACTATAACTATATGCTGATATGCCATTTAAACTTATAAAGACATAATTTGGGCAGCAATTGAACATGTATATATCATATAATAAGATTATGAAGGGTATTCTTATCATAATCTATCAATACAAGACATAATTACACAAGGGAATTAACTACAAATATTTTATATTTTACATTAAAGAGGGAATGCTCAAAGAAGTGAGATTTTTTTTTTTTTTTTTTAAAAAAAAGCGTGGTTCCCTATAAAAGGGAAAAGGGAGGAACCCCATCCCATACATGATACAACTCATGAAGATGATGTTCTTTATTATATGGCTTAGGTTGTAAAGTGACCCTGTACTAATGACGCCAAGAGGCAAGGCCCTTTGTCATGTGCACCTAAGCCTTGTGCAAGTGAGATGAATACGTGAGTGCATTATAGCTACTAAAGCTTTTGTTGGGTTAATTGGGACCCTCAAACAAACGGGGACCAATGTCTAGAACAGCTTTTTTCACTACACCACGTGGCGCTATCACAATTCGAAAAGTCTTTGTTGCAAAAGTTAGCCCTCTATTATTTTGGGGCCACCTTTAGCCTTTAGGCAGTGTTTGGACTTGGATTTGATACCAATCGTTATTATTAATTTGTGTAGGCCCCCCGACTGGGCCTGTCATATGATGCTTCACATTTGGGCTTACAGAATGCGCCACTTCTACGCACATCAAACCCTTGTGGCCAGTTTTTTGGGCCTGGGTTTGATAGAATGGGCTTCACCATTTGTCAAAGCCCTAAAAGTTGGGCCTGTACCCAGCCCGATTATAGATGATGAACTCTCTATTATTATTTTGTTCTTCTCATATTCTTTTGGTTCCAATGGTCATAACCTTTCAGGTATGCAACAATGTTTCCCACCGCATATCACATTCATTCATCGAAGATACACAAAATACAAGAGACAAAAATATTCATAAAATTTTTCATTGCATTTGACCAAGAACAAAGTTTTTTTTCAAATTGAATTTGAAAAAAATTTTCTAATTCAGTCTATAAAATTAACATTTATTTTTAAAGCACCTAATTCTTAATACATGTGAGAAATATATACTATTAAGGATAATCGTTAGTTTTATAGACGGAGTTTTTGGTATTTCCTTGAGCCCAATTTGAAAGGAAAAAGCTTTGTCCTTTTATTTATGCTTAGAAAACTCAACCAATGTTATATTTTTAATTATCAATTATGATACTGTTCAGGAAACCCAAAAAAGAGTCCTACCTTTGAGGAAAGGTTTTTATGAATTATTATAAATGCATTTCTTTATTTATCATATTAACAAACAAATCAAAATTTCGCATCTACCTGGCTACCCATAAAAAAAAAGGGGAAAAAAAATCAAAATTTAAAGACCTAATCTTTCACATTTAAAATGTACAACATCAATATGAGGTATCCATTACTGATATAGCTTAGGTGCTGTACTTGTGCTGTTAAAAATACAAGGATCAAGATTCATTTTAAAAATTTTGAAATTACATCTTAGCCCTTGGTTTTTTAACAGCACAAAAACTACAGCACCTAAGCTGTATCCATCCATTACTACTAGGATCTATACTAACAAGATATGTAATTCGTTCTTTGAAATTTATTTTGATCTGATACGACATTGACACCTGATAAAAACTTTCATAAAATTTTTAAAAGTTTGATCCATCGAATCATTGCAAATGATATGCACATCCTTGGATGATTATGCAAAATCAGTGAATTAAAATGACAAAATTTTCTTCTAAATTAGTTTTTCAATTAGCTTATTTGATATCATATATATTTAAAATGCATGTATTTATCACATACATTTTAAAGAATGCACCTAAAAATCATATGTTTTATTAAAAATGCATATAAGAATCACATGTATTTTGGACACGTGTTAGTTTAAAAATGTGTGATTTTAAAATTTGTAATTTAAAAATGTGTTTTTTAAAAATGCAATTAAACATTTGATAAAATCGTAGTTTAATTTTTAAAATTTCAGTTTAAACTTTAAAATCGTACGTTTTTTTAAAAATACATCTCATAACCTAAGATTTAAAAGTACAAATTTTTATATGTTTTCAAATCATATATTTTTTTTAAAACGCATTCATAAACAATATATATTTTTTTTTTAAAAAAAAAATTAGTTCAAATCGCATTTTTAATATACGAAATCGCACTGCCCACTTTAAATTGGAAACAAATCTTCCAAACTCGGAAAAACTTTATCCAAGAGTTTATGAATAGAATTAATGGAATAAAATTCTAAAAAAGTGAACCAAAGAAATGGATATGCCATCAAGCAAGCTAGCAAACTTTCGGTTATGCCACGTATCTCACCAACATCCAACGACCGGGGTATGACCCCACACGGACAACAAAGTTGCCACGTGTTACTGTCCGACTTGTCCGATGAAGGTGAAAGAGTTTTGATTTGTCCACAAATAACTTTGCTTCTTGTCAGTTGTCACTCTCAAGCTTTAGCCTTTGGCTTTTGTTTGCCTTTTTGGGTTAATCAACGGTCAAACGTCTTTCCGTCCACCTAATCAACCTTCCACGTGTACGCACTCTCTAATCCTAACCCTCCGATTTTGTCCATAAAAAACCGCTGGATTTGTCTCTCTTCTCAACGTTTATAAAGAAAGCGAACTGTAATCAACTGCTCCAACTCTCTCTTTCTCTCTTCGGTTATCTCAAAGCAGATTTCGCTTCGCTTGTCTCATTCTATTCATTGTATTTGCTCTTGGGTTCTTTTCATTCTATCTGAGTGTGTCGATTGATTCAAAGATCATCATCCAATGTTTGTCAAGAAGCTTGTTGAGAAGGCTGCAAAGAAGGTAAGTGGTTGATCTATCTTCTCTCTTATTTTGTTTCATCTGATCTGTTTCTCTGATTTATGTCATCTGGGTTGATTGTGAAATAACATATCAGTATAGTTACGGATGCCAAATGTTTCACCTTTTCTATTATGAACATTGTTTTTGTGGATTCCTTTCTTTTCTTTTCCAAGCTTTCGGTGTTCACTGTTTTTGTTTTTTATAGGTGTTGCTTCAATGTTGGTGCTTTACTAAATTTTTGTCAAAAGAAAATCTGCAGTGGATTAAATATGTCATTAAAATAATAGCTCTCAGGTTGATTCTGCAAATCAAGCTTTCTTTTGAGACTTACCGATCTTGCTTCCTAATTTTCAATCTTTTTGTTAATAAAAATAATTGAGCAACAGATTAAATTTGGAGCTTATATGGAAACTTCTTTTTGTCTCATTTTTTTTCTTTAATATCCGTTCAAGATTTTTCAATGTGAACAGTAGCATTTTGCATTAATGGCGACTTTGTGGTGTAGTGATTTGGATCAATTTCCAATTGTATTTTCCTCTTTGGCTAAGGGTACAGCTAAACTGAGAAATGATAATTTAGAGGGTTTTTATTTGGTGGGTAATATAGGAAATTAATTTTTACTGTTAACTGAGAAATGGGATTCATCTTCCATTATGTTATTGAGTTTCACGGCAGTGATTAGTGGAGTAATACGTTTCTTCATGCATTAATTTGGCTGGATTTGTTTTATTTTGCAAAAAAGATTTTAAGTTTCTTCCTCTTTTGTCTCATCCATTTGTAGATTTATGTGGAAAATATACTTTATTAAATATTAATTAAATAATTAAATATATTGTTGCTGTAGGTTTAAGTTTTTAGAATAATCCTATGTTGACTAATTTAGTAGGTTAGCGTGTGAAGGGATTGAGAGATTAAGACAATCCGAATTTTTACTCTTTTTTTAAAAAAAAATTCTGAGAAGGCCAAAGATAATCAAATATTTTATATGGTAAATATTATATTAACCTTAAATTTCGTGTTATATCATCGCCTCAAGCTTTTATAACGATTTGTTTAAGCCTGTCATGCTAGTCCACGTGGCTTTCTAGTGTATCTATATGACTATATCTTTTTTAGAGAGGGCAAAAAACAAAGAAAAAAGATACTTCTTATCCTCAAGAATATTTTGACGGGGACTCATTAAATATTATAAACTTCATGAGGTGCCAATTGATGATTGGATCTTGATAAAATATTGTAAAAAAAAAAAAAATGATGGATTAACAGTCAACTCATTGCTCCAAAGTCCAAATAATCCAACCAGTCAACAACTAAACATATCCACGTGATGGGCGGTGGTAACTGGTAAGCATTAATACTACCCATAGGTCTTTTGTCAAGGAGTTGTTACCATAAGGTCCTTTATGGTCAATGGAAATCATCAAATGGCAGGATCTTTAATTCAATTAAATATTTTTTCCCCATTGGGATTCGGGGGGAGGTCGGTTCTTTTTTGTTTTTTGGCCTGAATGATGTTGATAATGAAACCCTTCTACGCTATATTGCTGGATCTTGATATGCTCGTGTTGGTTGATTGGTAGCGTTACGTGATTTCATAATGAAAACTGTTTAGGGTACTATAACTTTTATTACAATTTTTTATAAATTAATCACGTGATGGTCTACAGAGCCCTACCACATCAGCCAGAATCAAAATAAATTATTAGTAGCTGACGTGATTAATGTCATGCGGATTGTCACATTTGTTTGTAAGAAACTTGTAGTAAAAAAAATTTAATACCCATAGTAGCACTCTTTCGCAATTTTCCAGTACCATTAGTATGCTACAAAAGCTAAAGTGTGATAATAAACTAAATTTTTCAAAGATGTACTATACCCTTAATGCCTCATGGTTAATCACCATTTTTTTTTTTCTATAGAAGGAATAACAAGACATAAAAATATCGAAATAAAAAGTAGGTATAATTTTTGTTATGGAGAGAATAGCCTAAGGAGACCACAAAAAAGACATTAATATACATGTTTGGACACCACTCTTACCCCAAAAGCTTAAGGTATGGGTTTGGATCCACTTATCACTTATGCATATTAACTACGTATTCACTTTGTTTATTTTTCCTCAATGCGAGTCTTTTCCACATTGACCTAATTTTCTCATTTGCGTGCGAGTCTTTTATAAATCCAAGAGTGTTACACATACAAAAGTTGCATGAATTGCAAGCCACCAAACACAACTTTGCTTTAAGAGCATCCACACTCTTTACTGGAGCCAAACTAAACGCATTGAAGACAAGACACTCGTTTAAGTGGGAAGTTGAACCATAACCCTGATACCAATTTGTTAGGGAGAGAATAGTTTAAAGAATCCACAAAGAGCACATTAATATACATGTTTGGACAATACTCTAATCTAAAAGGTTAAGCTTATGGATTTGGGTCCACTTGTGTTAATTAACTACTCACTTCCTTAACACTCATTCATGCACTCACAACAATTTTATTTGAAATTAAACATGATTTCATAATTGAAGGCATTTTATTTGTGGCATTGCACTTTCGTACTGTGAAGAAGGAAAACTTATGATTTAATTGATCGATATGGTCATTGCTGTATTTTCAATCAACAAAAAACTAACTAGAATCATAAGAGTAACATCATTATAGTAATACGCAATACTAAAGAAACTGGCCAACAGGAAAATTCTATTTGGATTTGTTGAGCTTTTGATACATTATTGCTGCTCTTGTTGCAGCCTGGAGGAAATTCTGATGGTTTGAAATCAAGTGAGGTAGACCCACGAGTTGTGTTCCATTATGGGATCCCATCCGGATCTACTATGTTCGCTTATGACTCCATTCAAAAGATACTTGCAATTTCTACAAAGTAAGTTGCCATCTGCCATTTCTTTTATTCCTACGTTATCTTAAGTTGTGCTCTTTTGAATTTCTTTAGCTCTGTTGAATCATTTCAAAATGTTGTGTAGGACAAAATTTTCCTCTAAATTGGATTAGAGAAAATTATTCCAACTCAGTCTATTAAACTGACATGTGTTTTTAGAGCATATAATTCTTATTTGCATCTTTAATAGAGCGCGTGATTCTCACATGCATTTTTAATGCTGTTCGGCGGAAAACTTTGTCTTTGTTTCTATATGTTTAAATCAAGTTTCTTTTGTCATTTTCATTTTTTTAATTCAACATTTTAATGTTTGTTGAATGGCAACTTTTTATATTAATGAGCATCTATTCTGTGCACTAAATCTTATGAACATTTGATGTTATTTCGAATATTCTATTAATATTAAATGAATGGCATCCATACTAGTTTGCTTTGACTTCAAATCATTTCAATCTGTTTATGATGGACTTCATGATTTTTGAATATATGGATGTCTATCTTATCAAAATGTTGAAGCATTATTGATTCGATATTTGATTTTTTTATTTTTTGTTGTTGTTCATTTTCTCCCCTCTCAGGTATGGCCGAATTAAGTTATTTGGAAAAGATAACACTCAGGCTTTACTTGAATCTTACGAGATAGTACCAAGCAAATTTGTGCAGGTCTTGTGTGCTTTTCCTTTTCATTTGCAGTTTTGGCTGTCATGAACTACTGATTATTCTTGAAGTATTGGAAAATCGATTTTCATCAGATTGTTCAGAACATTGCTTATCTAATATCAATCATGATATTTATGTTCAGTTTATGGAGAACCAAGGCATCCTTCTAAATGTGACTTTGAAGAATCACCTCGAGGCAAGTAACACCACTAGACTAATTGCTGATTTTTAAAAATTTACTAGTTTTTTTTTTCTTTGTTTGATGGGGAGGGTATGTCAATATTATTATGCTTTCATAACATCAAAATCTACCGCTAGTCCATGTTTTATGCATTGTGTTTTGATTAATAATTCTTGGAATTGATTTGCAAACCAAATTATAACTTAGGTTTGGGACATAGACAAGAAGCTGTTATCTCATGTGCACGTTTTTAAGGAAGAAATTACTGCCTTTACAGTCATGCGTCACAGTCGTTACATGTAAGTGTTTATTGCCTCTAAATAGGGGTTCATTCACCACCTTCAACTAAGTGTAATATCTTATTGACAGGTATGTTGGAGATTCTGATGGTAATATTTCAGTTTTGAAGCTTCAAGAAGAACCATTTGGTATAGTACAAATGAAATACACTATACCTCTCTCAGTTTCTCATGGTGAGATACATTCCTGGCCAACTATTTGTTCATATGCTGTTTATCTGCTTTTATAGGGAATGTTGCTTAGAGTAGGGATTGATGATTCCATATTTTCTGTGAGTTTTTTTCTACTTCACGTACTGGTGTGTGTAAGTTAAGCATATACTGCTATACATACTTTACCTGTTAACTTCTGAATTTGTTCTTGTTCAAGAAATTTGTCCCTAGATTTTCTTTCATGCTACGATTTTCCCTGATGGGGAGATCTTATTGTCAAGACTCACTGATGAAGATCCTTGGAAAGCACAGGCTAACTTGTATTTGACCTTGTCGAAATAGTCTGATAAACTCTTTTACATTTTCTGCAAATCATTTTCCTTCTCTAATTTTTGTTGTTGTACATAATGCATTATTATTGCAAAATCTAACCTGTTCAATCATCTTGTTTAGGGAATCTAACTGAAGTGTCTGGTGATACTGCTGTGCTGCATGTACTACCTCAACCAACAGCTGAAAGTAAGAGGTAGTTTCACCAACCTTGCTGACCTCATTTTTTCACACTTGCTAAAGAACAATTTAAGCTTTTATTTTTTAATCCTATGTTTTATGATTTATGTAATCCTCGTTTTCCCCTTGTTCTATCTGTTTCAATGCAGAGTTCTTATAATATTTAGAGATGGCTTAATTGCATTATGGGAAATTGGAGAAAGCAAGTCCATTTTCACAACAGGTGGAAATATGTTGCAATCACTCTCTCATGAAGCAAAGAAAGTGACTTCTGCATGCTGGGCATGCCCTTTTGGAAGTAAAGTTGTTGTTGGGTACAGCAACGGAGAGATTTTCATATGGAGTATTCCTTCTACCACGACTCCAAGGACCGATACAGCATCAGACCATGGTTCTCAAAATGTTCCGATATGTAAACTCAATCTCGGGTATAAGATGGACAAAATTCCTATAGCATCACTAAAATGGGTTTATGCAGAAGGGAAAGCGAGTAGACTATATGTTATGGGTGCCTCCAACTCTGTTTCAGCAAACTTTTTGCAGGTATTTGGCTGTTATGCTATCAATATCATCATATGCCAATGAAGCAAATATGGTTATATTTGATGTGTTCCTCAGTGTTCATATAACTTTGTGTCAGTCTTGTGTTTCTCAGAATTGTCTTTTTTCCATTTCCTTGAGAATAACCTATTCCTTGAACCAAAAAGTGAACCCATTCCATTTCCTTCTTCTTCTTTTTTAAGTCTACTGGCTTTCTAGACATTATGAGTTGGATGAGGTAGCTTGAAACATTCAGCGCCACCATAAAATCTGCTAGGATTAGTATTTTTCAGACCAAGCCCATCTTAACAACTATATCATAGTGCGCAGACCATCCTTCTGTCTCAAAACATCACCTTAACTTCCCTTTTTGCGTTTTGTTGGATCAAGATTACTTTTTGATGTTGATTCTGCAATATGCACACAGATATTTGGATTATAATCATGAACTTTATTTTGATGAGGCAGGTAATGTTGTTGAATGAGCATACTGAATCTCGCACAATTAAGTTGGGGCTTCATTTGCCTGAGCCTTGCATTGACATGGAGATAATTTCTAGCAGTGAGCAATACAAACATAAACAAGATTCTCTCCTTTTGCTTGGAAAATCAGGAAATGCTTATGCCTATGATGATTGTTTGATTGAAAAGTATCTTCTACAATGCCAATCTAAGTCTCCAACCTCACTCCCAAAGGAGGTCAAGTTGAAAATGCCATTTGCTGATTCAAGTATCACTATAGCAAAATTTATTACAGACAATCCCTGTATGCTTAGTCCTGCAGATGAGGTAATGCAACTTTTAGTTTTTCCTTATAAGCTTGTCTGCATTCTTTTTTTAGCATTCTGTGATTATTCTTCATAGTTTAGTGATTTGGCCTCATGATTTCTCTGGTTTATTCAGGATTACATTCTAATGGCAGGAAATATTCCACTTCTTCCCTCTGGGACAAAACAGAAAGATGGAAGTCACTTGAATTTGGCCAACTTTAGTGGATTTTCGAAGGTTAAAAACTTGTACATAACTGGACATAGTGATGGAGCCATAAACTTTTGGGATGTATCATGTCCCTTTCTTATTCCAATTTTTTCGCTAAATCAACAGGTAATTTTTTAAGTAATTGTTTATGTTATTTGCATGAGCAGAAATGGACAACTACTTCTCTGTTGGTTTTCATTTTGTTATTCCAAGCATTGTCCTTACTACTGGCTGGATGCACTGCTCAGACTTTTCACACTAGAACATTACCTTTTCATAATGGGGGACAAAGAGATAAAGGGGCTTTTCAAAATGAATAAAGACTCAACAATTTCTATTTCTAGTCAAATTTGAATCTTTTGACTCCAACTTCTTCGGATGTCCTTGTTTCTTTATTAAGAATTTCAGAATGCAATCTAGCCGTAGAAGGATATTTAAGGCAGTTACTTTCTAAATTTCTTTGCTAGATTGTTGCAAAATGGATATACGTTTTTCTATTGTGCTTTTTTTTTTTATGCAGAGTGAGGATGATTTTTCATTAAGCGGTATAGCACTGACAGCATTGTATTTTGATGTCAAGTCTCAACTTCTTGTTTCTGGAGATCAGAATGGAACGGTGAATTGCCTCTGCCAATAGATTTTGTCAAATACTATCAATTTTTAAGTGTATTGGCAATTGTATTGGTGTTTTCACTCTATATATGGTCTGCAGGTACGCATCTTTAAATTTAAACCTGAACCATATGCCACAGAAAACACTTTCATGTTACGCCCAGGTACTTTTAAGTGCATGATTCAACTATGAAGTTTAGGTCTTGCCTTAATTCTCAAGCTTACATCTTAGTCCAAATGTGAGGATTGCAATTTCATCCTTTGGCAGGCAGTACCAAGAAGGGAAACAATCACATCATCCATAGTGTTAAACTTATAAAGATCAATGGCTCTGTGCTTTCTATGAACATTAGTTACAGCTCAAGACATCTTGCTGTTGGCTCTGATCAAGGATATGTGAGCTTACTTTCTTTTCTTCTGGCTCTTCCCCTATGTTTTTATTGTTGACGTGTTGTTGTTGACATACTTACCAATCGCCCTGGTAAGTTTCATTGTGTCTAGCTTAGGTTGCTACATCAGGTATGTGCCCTCAGGTCTTGGCTTAGATGACCTGTTTTTGGAGGTACTTTGAGAATAACGGAGACATTAGTATTAAGAATTAATTAATAAAATGCTGGAAAGGCCCCTGGACCTTGGCTTAGATGGATAGGTATGGGATCAGGTTGGGAAAGATTTAAATTCAAATCTTGCCTATTAAAATAATTCAACAAATACTAGAGATTCCTTGATATGGTTGATCCTCCATGATAATGGATAGTACATTTTAAGAACACATTTTGGTTGGAAGTAGCAGGTTAAGCTTGGACTTAATAACTATCATGTTGTTAAATGCATGACAGTGATGACTCTGATTGTCCCTGAGGGGTAGCTCAATTGTCTCATGAAACGGAGGTCACTAGTTCAAATCTCATTTTCTTCCTCCCTTCAGGGATAAAAAATTACTTTGAAAAAAAAAAGAAAAAAAAGTTAAATGCATGACACTTAATATCTTAATGAGCTTCAACTAATGACTAATAATTATTAGTTGGTGGGAGTAAAAAACTTCGGTCTCTACTATCTTGAATTCACAGCAACCAACTAGGATGTTTGGAATTGTAAAATTAAACAATTGGCACACTTCACATCTACTTTCACTATTATAATTTTTTTTTTTTTTTGGAAGGTTCGTTCTATTCAATTTTATAAATTTTAAATAGTATCGATACTAAACACTACAGTGTTTAGTTTCTTTGTTTTTCAAATAGGTTTTTGTTTATTATCGGGTTTGATGCAACTGTTACATAAATCTAGCTTTTGTCTGATGATGTAAGAGATGGTCACACCATAACAAGTGTGGTTATCCCCACACCTAATCATTTCCATGGAAGGTGATAACCATGGAGATTATAAAAGAAAAACAATGCAACTCTTGGTGAAGAGTTGCAATGCATTCTATAAATAGAGATGGGTTCAAACAGATTCTACATACAATTTTCTGACCATTTTGTTTCTCTTTGTCGTCCTGGATTACCACCCTAACAGGAAGATCATTCCAAATTATCTCTATTCTATTTCCTTCAAATTCCTTCACTATCAACTCATTTTTCTTACAGGTTTCTGTAATTGATATGGAAGGGCCCACTCTATTATATCAAAACCATATTGCAAGTGAAATTCGTACTGGTGTCATCTCTCTGCAATTCCAAACCTTTAGGTTGCATGGTTTTGAGAAGAATGTTTTAGTGGTTGCAACAATGGATTCATCTGTCCTGGCTCTCGACAGTGATACGGGAAACACCCTGAACACTAACAGGGTTCGCCCCAAGAAACCTTCTAAAGCTCTATTCATGCAGATCTTGGGTGAGTGCTACTGGCTTCAGGTTTCTACTTGACAGGATAATCAATAAATGAATCTGTCACAAATGTTGGTAACCTCAAGTATTACCTCTACAATGGTCAGTTAATATACACTTGAGAGTATTTAGAGAATCTGATTGAAAGAATTATCTTTTTTGTTTCACAGATGGGCATGATACATTATCTAGAGGATCTAATACATCAAATGGTCAAGATCTGATCAAAGGGAATGCCTTGGAGGATGCCACACCAAAGCAGTTAGCATTGCTATGTTCTGAGAAAGCTGTGTATGTCTATTCTTTAACGCAGCTCGTTCAGGTAACCAGTGATTTTATTTTTGTCGGCAGTCATGAACTGGTGAATTATGTAAGCACATATCTAACCTTCCCTTCTCCTTTGTCTCAGGGAGTTAAGAAGGTGTACTATAAGAAGAAGTTTCAGAACTCTTCTTGTTGCTGGGCGTCAACATTTTACAGTCCCTCTGATGTTGGGCTTATACTCCTTTTTACTAGTGGAAAAATTGAAATAAGGTGCTGAATTTTCTTAATCTGTATTTCCTTTGTTTTCCTCAATAAATATCAGATGACTAAGGAGTCATAATTTTCATACCATTTTTGAGCATTTGTCAATGGACAAAGATGTAGACTCCACCTCCATATGGTTATGTAGAAAAGAAAGGGATGCTAATTATGGCTGGTCCATTACAGATAAGACGATATCATTGTTAGCACATTATACTCATTGCATGTAGTTAGCTTCTATCCCATAACTGCAATAGTATTCTTACACTGTGCCTATGTTGAACATGATAATGACATTTCATATCAAGAAAAGAATATGAAGATTTAAATTTCTTAGGAATTTTGAGAAGAATATTTTTAGAAAAGAAAGCAGCATAATACATGTTTGTGGGCCAGTTTAGCACGTCTAGTATTTTGGGTTGTTTTGGGCTACTCTTGGAATTGAATTATGATGCATGTTCCCAAGTAATTTTGTCTTGTATATGATAATATCTAGGGCAAAAAGAAACAATGTATGCATTGAAATGGATGTGAAACCATTTAATTACTCTAGTTTGTGATTTGTATATCTTTCACGTGTATAATGTGATGTAGTAGATTTTTAGCCTAAACATCTGCTTGTGGAATGTCAGGTCCTTGCCAGAGTTATCCCTAATAAAGGAGACCTCAATAAGAGGTTTCACTTATTCTACGTCAAAGCCAAATTCATTCTCTGACATTTCAATATGCACTTCGCCAGAAGGAGAACTTGTTATGGTATGACATAGTGGACTTCTTGTTTCAAATAAGTTGCCTAGTGACATAATCTTGGAGATGCTCAGACCAATTGCTTAACTTTATTCATGCACAGGTTAATGGGGATCAGGAAATCTTTGCCATCTCAGTTTTGTTCCAAAAGAAAACCTTTAGGTATATACATGCACTTACAGAAAAAGTTTTGGTTATTTATTTGAACTACTCCTTCCCTCTCAAATGTCAATCTTTTAATTTTCTATATGAAATTTCAGTCATGTTTTTCAGAAAGGAAAATCCCGAGTGGGAAGGAGATTTCTTTGTGTTTACAGCTTCTGTTTAAAAACCTATGGACTAGAGAGACAGCTATTGCAACAACTAGAATTGTAAAGAAAAAATGCATTCAAGGCCTCTATTTATACGTTTTGCTCAAATTCATTCTAGGCTTTTGGACACTATCAGCCATATTTACAGGAAAGATTTGATGCTTTCACAAGAAGGGCTTGCCTGTCAACCCATTGTCCATAAGGAAAGGAAAAAGGTAGATAGTAATTGATAACGTCTGAACTTTGCCTATGACCCTATGGTTCTCAAACTAAAGGTTTTCTGCGTTATTTGGCATGCCAGGGTATATTTAGCTCTGTTATTAAAGACATTACAGGCAGTAAAGCAAAGCATGTACCTCATGTGGGAATAGAAGATGCTAGAGAAAGTATAGAAGAACTTCACACGATCTTTTCAACAGCTAACTTTCCAAGTGATACTGAGAATAGAGATAACCTGGTCATGGATGAAGATGAAATAGACTTAGACATAGGTATGAATTTCATGCTCATAACATATTTCTTTAATGGATATTGCTTAATATGATTGATCCTTCATGCCCATGGCAGACAAGGAAATTTGTGATTTTTGTTGCATATTTTTGGCCAAATATAGGCTCTTTTATTAGGTTTGGAAAACCATAGAACCGGGCCAGCTGTGAATAGTGTAACAAGTTCTACATTTTTCTGTTTGTCAAATTTTCTAAAACATAAAACTGGTTGTCATTTTCATATACTTAAACTTGGTGTCATATGTTTCCATTAAAGGACTAAATCACAATTACGAATGGTTTAGAGAAACTGAATACAAACTAAAACTAGTTCAAAGTTGAACTAATTATTATTTTTGAATTGGTTCGCAACAAGACTGAACTAGTTTTATGGTTTGTCAAACACCTCCTTAGTGGGTGACTCAAGCTCTTAAGAATTCTTAAGAAGCCCTAAAATCATGAAACATGACCCCATTTCTGGTCTGCCCTTATGCTTTTGACGTAGTTTAGCAGCTCTCCATCTCATATTATATTATCTATTCTTATACTCCCAAATGGATCTTTGAGATAGAAAACTACATGGTCTTTTGTTTTTGAAGATGACATCATCCTTGACGATCCTGGAGAAAAGCCTAAAGAACAGAGTATGTTGACAGCTCTTAATAAGCAGAAAATGGCAAGCAAATTTCAGGCTTTTAAAGGTCAGTACAAGATAGATCCCTGTATGTGCAAGCAATTAAACTTACATTCATAGACTTTCTTATTTTTCGTATCATTTTAGTTTGTGACTTCTTTTGTCATTAAGCAATATGTGTTCCAATTATCATAGATAGATTGAGTAGGCTTTTTGCCTATTAATGCCATAATAAATTGGTTCAACTTATGTGACATATAAAAATGAGTCACAATCTGGATAACAGTAGACATCTTATATGTCATATTAGCCATAACAACCACAATTTTCTTCTTTTGATGCAGTATGCCGAATGAAAGCAACATTCTTTTTGGACTTATATATGATCTTTTGTATGGAATATGCTAATGCTATGATCTTTTCTCGGATTTCATATCTAGTATTTTTAAGACAAAAGTTAAAACTACATAATAAGTGCACAACGAAATTAAAAGATTGCCAAAGGGGTCCAGTCCCAAAGGCACCACCAACATGGTCTGAAGACAGTGACTAGAAGATTGTCTAGACACACTGGTTGACTCATCAAAAAATATTTCAATTTTTTCAGGTAAGTTTAAACAGATGAAGGTCAAGAACCAGAAGAGTTCCATCGGTGAAGAGCAGCAAGATGAGAAGGTCGGTGCAGTTGATCAAATTAAGAAGAAATATGGGTTTTCTTCATCTGGTGTAAGTTTCCATCCAATTATGCAGATCCTCTAATTCGTTCAACGTATTTGCTACCATATTTTGAATTGGATAGGCGTGGAAAATATAGCTCCAGAATTGCACTCCATCATTACTGTTATTTCTTCTTCTTTTTTCCCCTTTTCTGGGTCACTATTAATCAAAGTATAGTATATGAGCTAGGTGAAGGCTGAACTAAACAGATTGAATATAAAGCTATATGATATTTTGATGATATGTGCTGTTCAGTTATTTGCCTGGCAGAAAAAGCATACTCGACGATCTTGTTATTGATGAATTAACTTATGACATCATCAATTGTTCATGTAGAATGTACGAGATTGAATGAGTTGTTTACTTTATATGTATAATGTTTGAGCCATGCTTTTCATTTTCACTTAGGTGCTAGGTCATTCTAGCAGAAGGCTGCAGCATACTGTTATGGTTAAAAACTCGGAATATGATAAACTTCTTTGTTGACCATGCATGAAACTCTGTGATTTCTTTAACTCTTTCTCTTAGAATATAAAATTTTGTTACAAAGATATAAATCGACTTATGGATTAATATCGTGTCAACCAATGCGGAAATAACGATTGGATTTTTTGCAAATGTTCAATTTGTATTACTTATGAGAAGTAACTAATGGTCGGGATGTTTTGCAACTTTTGAATCATGCTAACATAGCAATACCAGTGTTTTGCAAAAATGCAGTACGAAAATGCATAATTTCTTTTTCTTTGACTTCAGGAATCTAGAGTTGCTAAAATGGCAGAAAGCAAACTTCAAGAGAACTCGAGGAGGTTGCAGGTAACTCTCTAATTAAGTTGCAGGAGCCAAATGTTTATGTTTTATGTTATCTGTTTGTTGTGTAATTCTCGGATAATGACCAAGTTCAATATGCCGACACAATCTTATGTCGAAACTCTATAATCTCAAGTAGTGATTTTTCTAGATGTTGCTTAAATTATGCCAAGTCAATAATGTTTGGTTCTTTTTCCATAAAATGGAAAATTCCCAGGAATGGGAAAGGGGATAGTTCTTTTGCAATTGATGTACATGAATTTGCATTCTTCTTATTGCAACTATAAGGAAGAGAAGAGTCACATAAGTGCTGTGGAATAAATAATTTAATGGAAGCTTTTGCCCCCATTGAGCAGGGGATAGGCCTGAGAGCTACAGAGATGCAAGACACAGCGAAGTCATTCTCATCTATGGCAGAACAGGTGCTGCAAATTGAACAGCATAGACAAAGCTCATAATTCCAATGGATTATATTGATCATAAATGGATTACAGCATTGTATATTTTTTATTTTAGTGTTTGATTTTGTTTCTGTTGACTTAATTCTTTGGGATGTATATTCATTTCCATATAGCTGGAAGCCTGGAAAATAAGATGTGCTGCAGTGTGGTAGTGGAATACTTTCAGACAGATATGTAAAGAATTGTTTTTGTGTATCTAATGGATGGAGATATATATACTGCTCTTTTCCTTCCTTTTACCTTCTTAAAAACGAACTCGCAAGCTTTTGATTGAAAATGGCGCACCATTTTGCCTAATGCCTTAAACAGGAAGCTATACCATTTTCAGTGGCATCATTTGGTTCGCAAAATCATCAACAAACAATTCAAAATGAAAAACACTTTTCAAAACACTTAAATACTTCAAATTTGGATCCCACCAAAAAATACTTCTCACCTTTATATTACATCAAAACAACTATTTAAACCAAAACCCAAAAATAAAAAAAATTAAAAAAACACTTTTCAAAACCATTATCAAACATAATTGTATACATTCTAAAAACAAATTTTTTTTTTTTTTTACATGTGTGGAATAATAGAATACTTCATGTTACAATTATTCTCTAGTTCAAATATAACACACTTGAATGTAGTACTAATGACCTTACTAATTTTTTTTTTTCTTTTTCTCTGGCCATCTTTGAGCTTTATTAAACGAAACCAATATAACAAGATTTAAAAACAATTATGTAATAATTATTTGCTTCCACTTTTTTTTTTTTGCCTATCATGTACCAATTAAAACCAAGTTTCAAGAAAAACATTCAACATCATGCAGCTTCAGAATTTCTCATCTTACATCAGTGAATGCCATATATTGGGCTTAGGTTGAGGCTAAGTAGGAGCTATCAGCTATGTCCTCATTGAAAAAAGGACCAAGGAATTTGTGTAGAGAAGGGGCCTGAACAAGGGTGATAACTGATAAGGTTGGACTTTTATTGGGATCAAAGCAATTCAAGAATTAGAAAAAGACAAAAACAAAACAAAACAAAAAAAAAAACAATTCAAGACTCAATTTTATCATTCTCAAGCCGGCTTTGAGCGATTAATGCTCTCTCTACTAGTTTTCTTTTGTAGTTCCAAATACTAGTATAACAGAGTTATTTGCTAATTTTCTAATACCACGAGCATGGAAGCTTGAAGACAGTACATTTTTAGCTTAACCCATCTCTCTCTCTCGACCACGAGCATGGAAGCTTGAAGACAGTACATTTTTAGCTTATCCCATCTCTCTCTCTCGGCCATGTCTGTTTTCTGTTATGTTGTGCCTTGTAAAACGCAAACCTGTTTGGCAACCGTTTTATTTTCATGAAAACGTGTGTTGGTAACTGGTCTGGAAACTACTATTAAATAAATAAATAAGAACCAGTGGTACATGTGTCCAGTGGTCAATACATGGCCATTGGAACAGTCTGGCTGTGCGGTGGCCATTGTGTGCTTGTCGGTCGCTAGCAGCCACCACATGACCGCTGAACTGTCCTAGTGTTTACCATATATAAAGAACCCAATATATGGGGCAACACCTAGTGTTTACATGACCGCTGAACTGTCCCAGTGTTTACCATATATAAAGAACCCAATATTCGGGGCAACACCTAGTGTTTACTCAGCAAATCTACCAATATGGAATTTATCTGATCTTTAACAGCATCCCTGTTACTTGTGCTCAATGTAAAAATAGTTGCCCCTGGGTGATTCTTCAACCTTGCAACTGCAGAAATTCAGACACCCTAGTCATATAGAAAACAAGCACAAAAGCAAGAAGAGAGATAGTTATATTGCTAGACAAAGTCTGAAACTTCGTTTAATAGAAGCGTCTAACTAGCCCTTTAACCTGTTTTAGTTTTTGAAAAAGCAAAAGAACATCCTTCTTAAGGGTCCAAAAGACTATTCAAACTTAATTTACAACACTCTCTTGTATAACCTAAAGATTCTTGGTTCCCTATTTAGAAAGTATCATCACAAGCATAGAAAATAATAAAAAATAAAAGCCTATGACAACTTAAGTAGTGATGAGGCCAAAAGATTTGTGTCAGCCAAATGTACCTCCAGGAATATCACGGCCATATTTCGGAATAGGGACAGAAGCCAAAATTGGGATGCTTGATTCAAGAACTTTCAGAACTGCGGGGAAGAAAGATGAACTGTACATCTCCATTTTCCCAACCTCATCAATGATGAAGAGATCAGTGTCCTCTCTGACCTAATAACAATTTGCATGCCTTTAGAACCACCTCTAGAATTGCAAAAAGACAAATAAACTCGTATATGTTAATAAGTAATAACTCATCATTGACAAACCAACTCACCTGCAACTCAGGTAGCGCCAGTGACTCAAATGATGTTATATCTACTTTGTACTTCCCGACATTGGGCCATCTAAAAGACTCGGGGCTGCCATTGCAAAAGATCCATTAGCTGGTGTTGAAAATTATGACAAATTAAAATGATCAGCTAAAAGAAAAAAGTAGTTTACATTCAAGAGAAAAGGCAATGTGGTAGTAAGCAGTAACATGGTCTGTAACTTCTCATTCATTTTAAGATAACAAATCTAGAAACCAATGAAGCCAAGGATAGATTCATTTGTCTATCCAACTAAGCAAAATATGCTGTAGTTCATCAGCATATTATTAAAGAGAAAAAAGTCATGACTGCTAGTAGCACTTCTAATGCGGAATATGTTTAATGGGTGTAGTTAATTTTCACCAAACGACCTTGTAAGTTTTCCAGCTTCTTTTAGATCCTGCAGTGTCAAAAAAAAAAAAACTTTTGTTTCCAAAACGGAAGAGAAAGACATTCAACACATAAGACCAAGATGGGAAAGAAATATCCAACCAATCTTAAATGTAAAGGAGTTGAGTTAGTCGACAGAAACCACATTCATCGGTTGAAAATAAAATGAATGTGCAGTCAGAATTTTAACCTTGCTCTATTATAAGTTCACTATTTCCCTGTGTCCAATCTTTAAGCTTAAAAAAAAAAAAAAAAAAAAAATTTAAAAAAAGAAACACCTTCCTTACTTGTTCATTCACCACTGTAACAAGCAAACACCATTTAGCAACCACTTGTTAAGTAATCCTTCAGATGTCAATTAAAGGACCATCATATTCCATGAACAAAAATCAAACTCAAGTTCTATTGGAATGTGAAATAGGTAATAACTGCACAATTAACCAATTACATGGAATGAAAAATACTGAAGACCCCAAATTTGAATATGTTCTTGCAAAAAAGATTTGATATATTGGTCTTTGTATATAGAATGATCACATTCAGCATCAAAGATTTAAATAAAAGAGATGCAATGAGATATGACCGAGCAAAGAAAAAGGAAAAGAGAGAGGAGACCTAGAAATAGTGGTGGAGGCGAGACGACCTCTACGGCCGTCTAAGGTGACCACCTCAAAACCCACCCTCTCGCTTCCTTGTCTAACTTCACCTACAAAACCACCGTCACAAAACTTCATACAAATAAATAGACCCAATTCATCAGAAAACAAGACAAGGAGATAGCAAGAGCATACGACTGTAAAAGCCCTGAACTTTCAAGCTGGGGTTAGAGGCTTTTAGGGCTTCAATGACTCTCATAATCAATGTAGTTTTACCCACACCCTGCAAGAAAAAATACCCACGCAGTCTTAACAAAAGTAATCAAAAAGACATTATACTACAAGCTTCTATTACAAAAATGAATTCGCTAACAGGAGAGCCGGTGACGAGGAAGCATTTGCCCGGACCGGCCATTGTTCAGCTGGGAACCAGGTGAGGAGAGTGGTGCAAATGTTTTGTAGGCTGCTTGAGAGAATTATGTCATGCCAAAATCTAATAAGGGGCCAGTAGCACCGGTTCGGTTTTTCCTAGTACTACATTTTCCTTGTTAAATAACCTGAATTAATTTTTGTTAAATAAAAAATAATAATAATGATTTAAAGAATTGATAAGAACATGAAAGAGTAATACTTCTTGTACAATTGTTTTTCCAACTTTTTTTAACTAGTCCAATTTGACAATATTCTTGTTTGTCACATTAGACTAATTATATGAAGTTGGGCAAAAAAAATTGTACAAAAAGCATTATTTAACATGAAAAATCATGTGCCGATGTGGCAATACAATGTGGCACTATTGCTTTTTTTTATGGACACAAATTTCTTCCAACTCGGGTTGGAGGAAATTTGTGTCCTTTTTTTATTTGCAAAAAAATTGTAAAAAAATATTTAAATAAATATAGACAAAAAAGATGAACACCAAATATTTTCCTCGCATAAAATGTAACCTCAAAAGAAAAAATATAAAATAAATAAAAATTGCACAAATGAGTTCCTAATTGATGGTCGGATAACCACTCTCGGCCGACCACCCCTTAGGTAAAAGGGAGAGAGGTCTATCACATCTAACAAACCTCCTGGATAGTCTTTAGAGCATATTGACTACAATGCCTACAATATAGGATGATCATGGTATAAGTTGTTCAGTTCACTAATTATATCTGTTTAATCCGAATTACACTCTAGAAGTCAGTGATGTATGTTTTACTTTCTTTTTTGGAGCAATGTGTTTTGCTTTATAAATTTGCCAACGATGACATTAGCGTATGAACGAGTTTAGCTTCTTTTTTATTTTTCTTTTTTGTGGTCGTTTTTTAACAAAGGCGTGTGTAGATGGCCATTGAATTTTGGGTTCGACGGCATTTTCACCACATAAGTATAGGTTGTAGATGACATGAAAGGTTCAACGGCATTTTCTTGGCTATTCATATTTCCGTAAGTTTACTTTTCCCTGATTGACATAAAAGCCCTTTTACGTCACCATTCAGAGAATGGGATTATGCATGTAACTTTTGAGTTGAAAATTACATCATTGCAGAAAGCGTAAGCCACCTATCACCTACCCCTACTTCCCTCTGTCTATAGCAAATTTAACAAACGCCGCATAAATTGAGCCATTTCCCATTACGTTGACCTCATCAAAGATTCGCCTCACATTCACCAAAGCCAAGGGTTTAAAATAACAATTTCTTCAGTGTACGGCCAAACCAATTAGCCCAGCTCCTCAAGACATCGCTCCTCCTTTCTTCAGGCCAAGAGAAGAAACAAGCGAGAGAGACCGGGAACGGAAGCACGCAACCAAAAACTTCTTCCTGTCACCAAGGAGCCCATCACTTGGGTAGCTTCCACAATCCAGCCACCTCAATGAATAAAACTGAAAAGAAAAAGAGAACCCTATAATCTAGTTCTACAACTGTCGGGGGAAATGCAAGGTGGTTAAAGGGCGGGCTTCAAAGGAGCCGTAGTCCCAAATATTTTTGGGTTCTATTCCGCACTAAGAAATCCTATCAATTACCTAAAACACAATTTTGACAGGTGAGGTCATATATCCAAAATTTACAGTCAAGGAGTGGGTCGGAAAGGCCCTGCCTTGATTAGTTTGCAAAACCAATTATTGGGCAATAAGTTTGCAAAACCGTGCAAGTTTCACGCAACAAGTCCTGAGCTACCACAAATTTTGTCAACGGCACGGGGATCCAGCTCCCCTATCGAGTTTAACGTGTGACTAAGTGTTATTATTCTAAAGTGTCTTAATCTAATTCCATGATATTCTGGAAGCACATGACCACAAATTATACGAGCAAAGATCAACAGCAAAATAGAAAAATAGAAACAAAAACAAAGAAGGAAGCATGAAGGCAATATCTCAAGCTAAATCATTGAAGGAGGAAAAGATTAGGTACAGAACCACATGGGACTCAGGAAGATCCTGAAACTAATCCCTTCTTTCTCTAATAATCTAATTCTACCATTAAAGGAAATAAAAAGTAGCTATTTTACGATATTAGACAAAAGAGAGAATCTGAAATTTCAAGTAGTCCTAAGCAACAACACTACACCAATTGCACATCCCCCCGCGTTTGCATCTACTCGTCATCGTCATCTTCCTCCTACAAACAAACAAACAAACTGTCAACAACAAAAAAAACATGAAGAGCGAAATAATTGAATAGTGAAAAAGACTATCACAAACAACCTCTCCGCTCTCATCCTCTTCATCCTCCTCATCGTTCACTTCGGACTTGGACTTGTCAGATTCTTCCTCATCCGCTCCGTTTCCTCCCTCGGCCTATTATATCAAAAAAATAAATATCAAACAATTATTAGAAACAAAATCTTAAATATAATAATAATAAGTTATTTATATAAGAACAGTTTATTTACCAATTTCTTATTGTAAGCCTGCATGGTCTTGTTGTACTCGGTCTTCCTCTTCTCTGCTTTGGCTACATAAGGAGCTTTCTCCTGAAAATTTTGGAGAAAAACCAATAAGCGATTGATTTTAATGCTAATTTTTTTTTAAAAATAAAAACAAAAACAAAAAATACGCCATTAATTTTTAAAAAGAAAATACTCACAGCTTCAGACAACGATTTCCATTTTTCGCCTCCAGCTTTACCGACCTAATATTTATTCATTTCCACAGACAAATCTATATTAATACAAATAATTGAAGAAAAAATCAATCAAGAAGAATATAACTAAAAACGTGTAGATCTGAGTCGGAGGAATTAGTTACCGCGGACACGGCCTTGTTATTGGGATGCTCTTTTGCGTATTGCTTCCTAAACTCCTCCCTTTATTTATTAATTGAGAAACAATTATTAAAAATCGAAAACATTTTCCGATAAAAATTAAACAATGGAAACTAAAGTCAACTAATGGAAAAATGAGAAAACTACGGATCTGTAAGTATTTGAATCAGAATTCATACATGAAAACGAAGAAGGCACTCGCGGGCCTCTTCGGCTTGTTTGGATCCTTTGCGGCTTTCTTAGACGGTTTCTTTCCCGCTGCAGCACTTTTACTCCTCAGCCTATTAACAAATCAAGGCACTCAGAAAATATGCAAAACACTTGCATTCGAAACAAAAAGAGCTAAACTACAAGAGATCTTAGATCTGAATGTCATCGTCAAAACAAATAATCGCACACACAGGTTCGAAAACGACAAAAATACCACGAAAACTAACCTGCTGTCGGTTTTTCTGGTGTCAGCCTTAGCTTTACCACCTTTCATAGCGATTTCCTGCACGAGAACGACGAAAAACTGTTAGAATCGGTCGGAAACCATTGAAAACCGGTGCGACTCGGTCAGAGTCGGCGATTATTACCTTTAGGGTTAGGGTTTTCCAAGAAGAAAACTGAGGAGGCAAAGAGAATAATAGAGAGAGATATACGCTTTTGCTTTGCTGGTGTGGTGGGTATGTGTGTGTGAGAGAAAGAGAGATAAGAAGGGGCTTGCGAGAGGCGTGGCCCAAAAAAAAAACGCAACGAAAATTAAAATTGAATCACGAACGAATTGGAGTCCGGGTTTAGGCGGGATTTCAAAAATCTTTTGCCATGTCATCCATCCGTGTGCTCTCACTCTATTGGCTTTTCCGAAGCTCTCATGGTTATGCTCGTTTCATTTGTGCTTTCTTGTGTGTTTCTTCTCAAAAATCGCTGGCTCAACAGTCACGGACTGGGACACGTGGGTTTATCTGTGCATATAAATGACAAATCTAGCCCTTTGTTGCTACGACTCTCCGATAGGTGGTAGCTGGGACTCATCAAGGGACCACTGACTGATTGATGTTTCTGCTTTGTGATATTATTGCCTTGAAGGTTAATTATGTCAAATGGCTGGCTTGATTTTTTTTTTTTTTTTTTGTCTTATCATAATTGGACTGTTTATGATATGTACATATGGGATTTTATTTTGCCCACGCAAGGTTTGAGCCTTTGCAAATAATGAAATGGAAACTACTTGGCAAAATTTTCAAAATTGGTTTTGGCTTCTAAAAACTCTCTTTAAATATCGGTTATCCAAAAAAAATTTAAATGTGCCCCATAAATAACTCACTTTTCAAAATAAACTATAAATTTATTTTTTATTTTTTAAAGGCAAAACAGTTTTTCACAAAATACTTACAAAAAAAAACACACAAAACACTTATCAAAAAATATTTATCATAAATATCTAGCGATGGTGGCCACCATAAATGTCACGATTGTAAATTGTAATACTCTTTTTCTTTTATTTTGGAGAGTGCTCTTCAATTTATTTTTATTTTTAAAAAAAACACTTCTCAAAATTTTATCAAATAAATTCTTGTGTATGAACATAATATTTTATTTGGGGGATGAACATAACCACATTTGATACTTAAATCAATAAGAGTAAGATAATAAGTAAATTGAAAGAATCTACGTATAAATATGCATACATGGTGAAAGGTTATCATCTTGTTATATAGGTGTATTGGTCTCGTCTCTCATTAATTGGACTTTGGGGGTCGTTCAAATTCCGTTGGTGGTGTGAATAATTCATTCTCCCTTGGTGAGAATATTGGGGAAAGTTTCATGGTATGTTTAAGCAATTATCTTACTTATGCCAAAGGGAAAATCGGTTGTAGTGCATCATATTGTGGTATGGGTGTATTATGGTCTTGGACTAGGGTAGATCTTTGGGCCATGCCGATTGGCTCTTCTTTTGTCCACTGTCCTTAATATCCTGGGTAGGCTAGTGAGCTCTTTGGTAAATGAGTCTTAAGGGCTCTTTGGCAATTGGTCGTTCAATTGTCATTAGGCCTTAGGAGCTTTGGGGTAGATGGGCTTTATGGGCTATTCGGTGATTGGATATATCAAACTTTCAGTAGCTCCCAATTTTATTGACCAACTTAACTTATGGGTTGGCCTATGAAAATTTTAGCTAGAGTGGGTAGATTGGCCACCCATCGGGTGTCACTGAACCATCATTGACCTGCCACCGACTTTCAGCGACTAGTAGGTGGTGGGAAAAATATCTATTGAAATCAATCCGGTTCGGTAATCAGTATCAAAATTGAGAAGTCATTTTTTTAACTGAGACGAACTCAACCACAAGTTTTGTTTTGTTTTTGAATCTAATATATATTCATCTATTTTTCTAACCCTATCGTGCTTCCTCTCTCTTCTCATACTCGGTCTTTCTTTCTCACGGTTACCTTTTCTAGTCTCCTCCTCCCTAACATATCCACTGAAGTTGGTACGGTAGTATTGGTGCCACCTTCCACTTCTCTCCCCTCCTCCTTCGCGGTCTCTATGTGATGTAGTTGTTAACGTATTAGATTGAGCTCTTGTGTCTCTTCTCTTAACTTGCTCTGTGATCTAGGACATATTTGAGAAATTTGATTGCATGTGCTTATGTTGAATATAAGATTTGAAAGTAAAGTTTTAGAGCTAAGGTCTTTGGTTCAAGTTTGTAGTTTGTTTATAAATTGCAAAGGGTTGGGCAAAAAAAAAAAGGCCCATTTTCACCGTCTATCGACTACCACCACGGCATCACCTATCAACTTGACGGGTGACAATAGCGACCAAGATTACTCTTGTTGAAATGAAGTCAGTAAAATTATCAACTTTATCATAGAGATAAGCAAAATACCCGATACCATTACTAATTTGACCGAAAGCCAACCTTTATTTGACGGAATATTAAGTGAGTTATCAACAAAGGAGCCTTGCGATGACCAAGTATACCGAAAAATGATGCCTCGCGAGAAAGAAATGGCTATGGGATAGAGTATAATGCTTGAAGTATTGTACGTAATGAGTTGCTTGGTTCACATCAATCACTTTATTGACTAGATCGTGCAATGTACTTATATAATATGCTTTGTGGTCTGTTCTTGTGAGCCGCGAGGTCCACTCCAAAGTTCATCTGGTCAAGTATCAAGGAAAGGTGGCCTTGCTATTTTTTAGAAAAGATTTTATACTTTTATTCTGATAAAATTGGTGGTATGGTCCACTAATTATCTATAGAAACCTTGGAATGTGATTCGACAAAAGCTTTTAAAAACTATTATGTTGGAATTTTTATTTAAGAGTAAAATCAAAATCAGGGGACAAGATGTTGCCCACCAACCTCAAAGCCCAATAGTTACAGAATTTTGATACCATACAAACCACAATTATGGAAATTTTATACTTTAAATTTCTACTAATATTATGATTATTGGAAATGGCTTAGGCATTATCGCTAGGTTGAAACAATTTTTGCCACATTGGTTTCATGCCAAATACTTGGGTCAAAATGATTTTTGGGTCAACAATAACTTTATTCCCGTATGGGAATAATTGTTTGGGGCTCTTTAAAAGGGTGAGTCATTCTTCCCTTTTTCTCTCTCACTTTCTCTTCTAAAATTAAAGATTAATGTTACATACTAAATTTCTATTTCACTCTCATTGCTAGTTGTAATAGAATAATATTTTTGATATTAACAAAAAAAAAAAACTAATGAGTTTTTTTAAAAATATCTTGAACTAAACACATTTTTTCTTCGAGAACACTTTATATTAAAATAAATGCAACGACAAAATCTAAACTATTTTTTTAATTGGAATAAAATTTAGTAACATGCATTATTCATACGTTTGAGTCACACCACAGCCCCAAAAGTCTGCATGGTAGACGGACCGGGCTTCTAGCCAAGCCTTGGACCCCTTACCCGTTGCTAACCCGCTCCATGAGAGTCCAATTCCGGTTCGGCACGAGCATTTACCCGATCTGCTCACCATAGTCGCTCCTTTGTCACGGCGAGAACAACGAAGATTCGTGCGAGAGAGAGAGAAAGAGATGGGAGGAGAAGAAACCCTTGAACACCGAGGCTCGCTCGCAGCTCCTCTAATCTTCATGATCGTCATCAGCTTCCAGCTGCTCTCCAGGTGGCTCGAACACTTAAAAAAGGTGCATTCAGATAAATTCCGAGCTTCATTCGATTCCTGTGTGCTAATAAATTGAAGATTCAAATACTGTCGTGTATTTCTGTGAGTTGGAATACGATTGCGAGTAGAGCCGTAGAGGTGGTATCGCATTATTGCTTAGGAATAATTGTGATACTTGATAGTTTGTATGAATCTGTGGCACATTATAGTCTTATAGAATTGAATTTTGTTCTAAAATTGGTTGATTTTATATTATCATTTTTCAGAATTTGCCTTAAACCAAAATATACTGTTAACAGAAAGCTCAACTGAAATTCAGATTATGAATCTTAGGTTATCTTGTAATTTTTTGAAAGGTTGGGCATTGAAAATTACGATTGTCTGCAACGTAGCAGTTCACACACACACACGTGTGTGTATTCATAGATAGATAGATTAATGGATAAATAGATAGATGTATATAAATATAGATATGGATATAAATAATGGTTGTTAACTGCAATAGTTGTATGCTGGTCTTCTCAGGGAAAGATTTTGGTCTGCTCGTTTCCCATGCCATAATTATCTGTTGTACAGGAACCAAGAGTTTATTCCTGTATTGGATATCTGGGATATATACTTTTTAAGGTTGCAAATTTCTTTGAGTAATTGAAATTTATTATTCTTAGTATGATATTGGTAGCAAGGCACATGAAGTTGATTTCTACTTAAGTTGCCTGTTCTTAAATAAACTCTTATTAGGTCATCTGGTTTATTTTCAGAAAGGATCCAAGAGTGCTGTAGTAATCCAATTGCGTGGAGAGATAAATCAACTACTGAAAGAAGCGAGCTCCTTGTCACAGTGAGTGATTGTAGAGGTTTATGTGAAGTTTCTTCCCTCACCTCGCCATCTAAATCCATCATATGAAAGTTTGTTTTATTCATGGGCATTTACACTCATGTTTTTGCTATCTTAGTATCTTCTTATTTGATATGATTAGCTTTGGGTTTAGTTATATGTTTGCCTGAAAAACCTTAGGCATATGTTGTCAGTTGTACTTCGGAATGTCTCATGGGTAGTAAATGCCAACTTAAATGAAGTATAAAATTTGTGTCATATTTGTGACCTGCTGCTTGTACCTTTATCATGATTGACATTGTTGCCATTGGGATATAACACTTCTAATTATCCTTGCATTGCCTTTCTCTTGTTGGTGGAGTTTGTTCATCTATTTTTGCACCGTTTGTAGGAGTACTAATATCAAAACTCTGATTAAGCCTAAACATCATTTCGTGGGTATTAGTTTTCGGATGAAACAACTAACTTGTTAAAACATTTTGTGATGTTTAACCATTAGTGGTATATCATTATGCGTCATGCGATTTTTGTAATTATTTCAAATGCTTGTAATGCACTTAAACTGTGCTGCCCAATGAGGACCCTAGAATAGTAGTAGATTATTTCTACAACTAAAGTCAATTTTTTTTTTTAAAATTATGCTGGTTGGGTATCTATTTAGGATGAATTGAGCAATTTAATTATGCTGATTAATACTATTGGTCTCATTAGAAGAATTTAGACTGACTACTATAATATTCTTACGGTCTTACCTGAATATGACATGCTATCCCCCCCTTCCTCTCTCTNAAAATTATGCTGGTTGGGTATCTATTTAGGATGAATTGAGCAATTTAATTATGCTGATTAATACTATTGGTCTCATTAGAAGAATTTAGACTGACTACTATAATATTCTTACGGTCTTACCTGAATATGACATGCTCCCATCCCCCCCTTCCTCTCTCTCTCTCTCTCTCTCTCTCTCTCTCTGGTTATTTCAAATTGTCTTTGACAAAACAATTTTAAATAAATTAATCACCTGCGCTTTTTCCTAAACATATGTAGTCCCCCAAGCATGCTTGCAACATCAATGGTGGAACTTAATGGAATATTTTGGTCTTAATATCAACTTGACCATATGATTTGCTTCTTTGTTGATTGCAGGCCATCAACATTTGCACAAGCTGCAAAACTTAGGAGGTTAGCAGCTGCCAAGGAGAAGGAACTTGCAAATTGTGAGACAATTTGCAGCTCAACTCATTCACTTATATATACTCAATTTAGGGACTTGTCAGCATGTATAATTTATAAAGTTGTATTGAATCTAATTTGTTCAATGATCAATTGCACTATTATGGCAATTGTTTGCTGCTTAGTGGTTGCGCTGTTCATTGTATTAATTAATCTTTTGTCTAATGTAGCTTTCGCGCCGCCATTATGCAAACCTTAAAATGAACAAAAAAAAGAGAAAAAAAAAACCTTAGGAGATCCTTTTTGTGGATGTTTTTGGGCTTTATCTGTTTTGTTCATATTTCAATTGAAATTATTAATTCCTGCTGCTTTCTTTTCTGCCATCCATGTCTTCCAGGTTGGAAATTATGTGGCTTATGTTAATTTGTTTTATTGTTCTAGTTTTAGTTTATTTCCCCCCCATATGAAAGGAAGCTTCTGACACCTCACTGATTTCCAGATCAAGAATCAGAGATCAAGGAAATGAAAATGTCATATGATTTGTATCTGAAAGTTCTGTTTCTTTCTAAGGTGATTTTGGAGCATTTTGAGGATTTGTCAAGTTAAATTGCTCCCTTGGTCGAGTTCCAAAGAGTTTATTGATCTGGTTGTGTCTTGTAGGTTTTGACATATTTGATGCTCATTTGGTGGTTTTGGAGGCTTCCGGTTGCCACCATATCTCAGCAACTTGTTCAACCCTTTGGTAATGCTTCTTGCCATTAATCATTTTACCATGTTTGCTTATGCCCCCGCGGTTCTGCTTTGTATACTTGTAGTTTGATTGATCAGCTTATGACATGCTTTGCTAAACTAAGACTCCGTTTGTTTCAACGTAGAACGTTTTCAGTAAAACATTTTCAACATTTCCCGGTGTTTGGTTTTGCTTGGAAAACACAGTCCACTGTGAAACATTTTCGGTAAACCGTACAACACTCTTTATTTTCTGTAAAATGGTTTATTTTTTTAAAGAGTAAAACATTTTCTGTCACACAACTCTCTTCAAATCTTCCCTTTTGGTGAATACCTACACTATGGCACACCCTAGGCATCTGCCCCTCTCGTAGGCACCAACCCTTGTCGGAGCCACTCCTACTAATGCAAACCAAACTGCAGAAATTTTTTTCAGGAAGACATTTTCAAGGAGATAGTTGAATATCGGAAAATCAGCAGTTTTTTCTAAAAGTTGAAAACATTTTACATCGAAACAAACGGATCCTAACATAAGAATGGACTAAGTAGACAAACAACAAGTGGTAGGTGCAGAACCAGGTATTAATAATTATGCTGTACTTTCCAAATGTCCTTCCACTGGTAGGCATTATTCAAACTATCCCGAACATTCCTGCCATATTTTGTATTTATGTATCTACTTTTTATTTTTCTTTGCAGGGAGGGTGTTATCTTGGAGGGCTGGAGGTATCTTAAACAACAATGTTATGGTAAATAACCTATAACTTTTTCTTTCTTCTCTTATTATTTCCTTGTATCCTCTGTAAGAGAAGCCCTATGCGAAGAATGGGAAATTTGTTGCACTAGTCATCCATTGAGAAATGGCTGGGCTGAGCCTCACTTCCTATACCGGCTGTAGTGTCTCTTAAATTGTTGGAAATCTTTTAGAAAAGTTACATGGAAATTTATTTGTCAACAGAAGAACACACTTGGTGAAACCTGATAACAGAAAAAGCTATGAAGTGGGTGTTATCATGGTAACCATTGACCGATGTACTGTGATGAACACCTCCTAATGCTCTTAGGACCATCTTCTTTGAACCTAGTTATAAAAGGTTTAGTATATTATTCTTTTATTGGACAAAAAAAGGGAAGGACCATCTTCTTTGAACCTAGTCCTAATAAGTTTAGGATCTTATTCTTTTATTGGACAAAAGGAGGTAAGGACACCCTTTTAACTGAGGAGATTTCCTTGTATTGATTAGAAAAAAAAAAAGAAAAAGAAAAAGAAAAAACACCTGAGGAGATTTCCTATTTTCACAATTCTCCTACATTAGGATTCTTTTGCATGTGTTATGTATTAAATTAAATGCTTGAGAATGTACTCGGCTTATGAGGCTATATCCTATGAAATAGGATTCAGAAGTACCCATTTCATAGTAAGAATTTAAAGTTGCTGCATGGTTTATATGAAGTATTTTACTTTTTTAAAAAGCATGCTAATATTGAGTTCATATACATCGTTAATGCACCAATTTTAAATCCCGACTATAAAATGGATACTTTTCATTTCAAATAAAATGAAGAGGATCTTTGTCCATATGGACCATATCCTACATGAAAGCGTTGGGCCATGAGCTCAACTGTTCACTCAACTGAACCTGTAAATTACTCATCCAGAAAATGATAAAACGAAGAGTGTCTGTGATAGAGGGAGAGTTTACTTACCAAAACAGAGAGAGAGAGAGGTGTAATATTGTGTTTCCTAATATGCATGTGTTTCCTAATATTGCTTCTGATTGGTCTCCTAATGTAACTGCAGGTTGGGATAATACCTTGGTTAATAATATCTACCAGAGTAAGCAAATTTGTATGTCGACTCTACAAGTAGAAAAAAGATTATGGTGATTACTAACTTTTCACCCAGAAAATGTATAATTTTTGCTTTATGAATTTCGAGGAAGGAAAACAATTTCATAACCATTTCCTGAAACGATGTACATTATTTTGTTTATTAGTTTTTTGGCCTGCATGTAAATTCAGATAGTGGAGTAGTAAATAATAAATTAGCCTCTTGTAACAGGCCATAGATACAGCCCCAGATAAATAGTCTTAAAAATACATGAAATAAATATGTGATCACATCATTGTTATAGGCAAACCGAACATCTCCTTTATTGAAAAAGAAATATCGACGTGGAAAAAAGTCTAAATGAGTTTAAAGTTGGCGAAGAGCTCGGCTGTGTTTGTTAAGTCTTTTAGTATTTTTTTGTGTTGGAAATAGTAATAGAAGTAAATAATGTGATATAAAGTAGAGAGAATGTTTTAAATTTTTTGTATGGAAAAATTAAAAAATTTTATTTTTTAGTAAATTTTTTATTTAAATAGTAATAAAAAGTGAATAATGTGATATAAAAAGTAAAAACAGTTGTTAAAAAGTAATTGATAGAATATTAAAAATTGTGTTAATTTTGAGAGAGAGAAAAAAAAGGAAAAAAGAGAATTGATTAACAAATAGAGCCCTCGTCACTCCCGCTAGAGCTTCTTTCCTCCCACTCCCTTGTGAGTTTCTCCCATTTATTTGTCTTTCTTTGCTCAGGACCGTTTGGGGAGGAGGGAAGTGCTATGCTCCTTACTTCCTTCCTATCCCTTCCCCCTCCCTCTCTTCCCTATACCCCTCCCTATCTTATGATGTTGGCAATGCAACAAACTTTTGATGGCTAAGAATACAGATAAAGTTAGAATGTACCACGATTAAACAAAGCATGAGTTATAACTGGATGTTAAAAACTTAAAATAATATATACATAATAATAATAATAATAATAATATAATTGCTTTGTCAGTGTATGAGTCTTGTGTTATGGGGAACCTAGCATAAATTTGAGTCAAACAATTTGCGGTAAGAGTGCTATTATGCATTGGGACCTTCTATCATGAAAATATGATGACTTTATGAGTGCATGTTTTTTTTTTTTTTCTTTTTTTTACATGTATAATAAAATCTTGTTATGATTGTCATCAGTTTTGGGAAATCCTGGTATGGTCTCTCCAATTAATCTGCCATCAAAACACTGACGGGGACTTAATTATGAAGATTGGTATGAGTCTCTCACTACTCAATTTAGCAATCATGAATCTTTGATTTGGTTTTTGAGGGTTGAGGCACCTGCCTGCACTCACTTGAGAAAAGTTCCACTGGAGAAAAAGCCTACTATGAACGTTGGAGCATTCCAATAGGACTATGTCTTATGATCATGAAGTATACCATTTTACAAGTTACTATTAGGCAGAGTATTCTTATACTGATAATGGCCAAAGAATTTTTGGTTTCAGTTGGGAATAAGTTCACTAAGTTGAACAAAGGGAGAGGGAACTTTCATGAAATTGCTCACTACCACGACCTTATGATTTGTGTTAGTGGAGTTCGTGAACATATTATGAAGCTCACTCAATTTTTTTAACCAAGCTGAGAGAAATGAAAGTTGAGTTAGCAGACAGTTTCCTTGTGTGGCAAGTGCTTGAGTGCTCTACCATTCTCAATTTGATGCCATCAGACCACCTACATGCCAGAGAGATAATGGAGCTTAAGTGAACTGATTTTCTGTATAGTTATTTTCTCAAAGGAAGAAGTGTCCACCATCTTGTGTCATCATAAAAGCAGCCTGAGACTTTCCCTTTTTATCACTTCTTCCTCTTGGAGTAACTATAGCAGTCAGTTCACTTAAGCTCCATTCATCTCTCTGAGCATTGTAGGTGGTCTTGAGGGCATCAAATTGAGATGGTAGAGACTCAAGCACTTGCCACACAAGGAAACTGTCTGCTAACTCAACTTTCATTTCTCTCAGCTTGTTAAAAAAATGAGTGAGCTTCATAATATGTTCACGAACTCCACTAACACCATCATAAGTCGTGGTAGTGAGCAATTTCATGGAAAGTTCCCTTCTCCGCTTTGTCAAACTTAGTGAACTTATTCCCAACTGAAACCAAAATTCTTTGGCATTATCAGTATAAGTAATACTCTGCCTAATAGACTTGTCAATGGTATACTTCATGATCATAAGACAAGTCCTATTGGAATGCTCCCAACGTTCATAGTAGGCTTTTTCTCCAGTGGAACTTTTCTCAGTGAGTGCAGCAGGTGCCTCAACCCTCAAAACCAAATCAAGATTCATGATTGCTAAATTGATAGTGAGAGACTCATACCAATCTTCATAATTAGTCCCCGTCAGTGTTTTGATGGCAGATAATTGGAGAGGAGAGACATACCAGGATTTCCCAAAACTGATGACATCATAACAAGATTTTATTATACATGTAAAAAAAAAGAAAAAAAAAAAAAAACATGCACTCATAAAGTCATCATATTTTCATGCTAGAGTCCCAATGCATAATAGACTCTTACGCAAATTGTTTGACTCAAATTTTATGCTAGAGTTCCCCATACACAATGGACTCATACACATGACAAAGCAAATTAATTAAATACAAAGACTTGAGATAACCCGCTATCGAGAGGATAAGACTAAGTCATCAAGTGCGGAGTATTTAATAATTTCTTTATCGTCCTAAGGATCCTACCAAAAATAATGATTTACCGATAGGGCAAACCAAGTATCCGTATGGACCTTAGTAAAGTTACAGTTCACAAAATGATCACCCCAAAATTTTTTTTTTTTTTTTTTTTTTTCGAATAATTTCCAATGAAAACTCAATATTTTATCATGATTATTCTCACGATAGGCGAGTACATAACCAATCAAAATCATTGTTTTAATACACAACATCATTATTCATATTGTATTAAAAATTTCAATAAAACCCAATAATTTGTCATGATTAGTCCCACGATAGGCAGGTACATAACCAATCAAAATCATTAGTTTTGATATACAATATTACTGGATTGCATTAAGGAATTAAGGAGTTTTGCACTAAACAAAAAAAAAAAATCACGAAATAAAATTGGTTCACAATTAACATTGAACTTTGTCGTACACACAAAAAAAAATATGAGGCCAAACCAACATAATTTTAGCACACACTCAAACCAAGATGAATACTTGAATTTCATGTCATATCAAAAAAAAAAATCATCTCCCTTTGATATTTCCAGCAGCATCACGTGAGCCTTCATTGTGATTTATATATTAATTAATCAATCAATAGAAAATTTCTGGCAGCATATGATTGAAAATAGCATCTCTTAAAAATCACATATGAAAACAAAATTCCACAGGAAGCATCGAAACCACAAAGCAATGAACAAAGGAAAAAAAAAAAAAATTCTCCACCGCTACTGTGACACCGACGTTGCACAGCGGCAGGAGACCCAGCAGAAATTCTCCACAACATAAAACCACTTCATACCCACATCTCAATTTTGCAAGGTTTTTAACGGTGAAAACCAAAAAAAAAAAAAATAATACCGTAACCCAACACAGCCATGAAGAAAAAAAACAGGATGCTCTGATACCAATTGTTAGAATTAATCTACATAAATCTGTTTTTCTCCATAGCATGTGAAGAACAAGCGGAATATAAAAGCATACCTTCATTGTTCGATGTTGAGCCCGCCATCTCTTTGTGGAATAGCCGTACCTTATTGGTGCGTGTAGAGGAGTCTAGTCTCTCAACCCTAATTGCTCTAATGACCTAATGAAGTCTAATGGGCCAACTTCATTCATATATATAGGGTGAGAGTACATGGCTTCCTCAAGTGCTTACAAAATTAGTCCAGCCCATTATGGACTCAATAAAAAAAATGACTATGTCAGTCCACTCAATAAGAAAATAAATACAACATGGGAACATTATGTTGTCTAAGAATATATTTCCAGGTTTAATATCCCTGAGAATGATGGGTCTGGAGAAGGCAGTGTGGACATATGCAATTGCATGAGCAATCTCTCTTGCAATCTTTAACCGGGTCTGCCACGTCATGGGCGGATGTTCCCGTGGATATCCAAAAATATCAGATTGATAAAGTCGATTGGAGAGGAATCCGCAAATTCAAACACTAGAGTAGGAAGTTGGGTCTCAAGGCAGCATCCTACAAGCCGAAGAACTTTTTGTGAGAGCACATCTTTGCAGACATGGCTATATCGGTGAAGGAAAAGTCTGAAAATGTCGAGTCCTCTGCATATCTCTTAATGGAAACGATTCGGCCGTCGAGAGAACCTTTGTACCATGTATACCACTGGCTGACTTGCAGAACACAGCACTGATCGTAGTTATTTGTTGCACGCCTGAGCTCTTCATAGGAGAAGCTACGGATGGGAATAGGCCTGCCATCGCAAGCGGCAACCAGCTTCTCCAGTAACACGCCTCCATTCTGTACAAACGCTTTCTTTCTCTCTCCTTTGGACCGATGACCAAACCAGGGATTCCAACAAGTTTTGTAGCCATTGTTATTAGTAAATTATCTCGCTCGATCTCCTCTCCACTCTGCAGGAATTGGACGTTGGCCTAAACTTTAATACCCTTTTCCCTGACGACCGCCAAAGCAGAGGAAATTTCGTCGGAAGAAAGAGGAGCCATCATTGGAATTTCCGAAGGTCAAGCAACCATTTGGTTGGGCGACACGTTCTACGCGAAAGTTTCTTAATTTCTCTCTCTCACAAATGATCTCTCTCTACGCTAAGAGTATTCTATTGTTTGTGCATTTCAAAAACAATTGCAGTCTTTGCAGATATCGCCGCAAATGATAAAATTTTGGAGAGAGAAAATTTCTTATAAATTGATTTGTAGAAAATTTGTTATCGGCCTTTTTTAAAAGTGACATGTCTCTTATTAGGTGAGACATAGATTTATTTTAAAAAAGAAATATGTGTTTATCGCATGCTTTTTAATAACATTAATAAGAAAACGAGGAGTGCTAGAACATCTACTAGAAATCCTTCTAGGGGATCAACTAGTCTTTTTTATTTTTTTAAATCAAGTGGGGCCCATCTCTTCATTTGAAGAGGTGGACCCCATTTGATTTAAAACAATAATAAAAAAATGCTAGTTGATCTCCTAGAAGGATTTCTAGTAGATGTTTAAGCATTTTCCTAAGAAAACATATGCTTTAATGATTTGTAATATTTTCCTACAACATAGTTTGTAAGAAATTTTTGTCTAAAAATTATGTATTATTGGTTACTGTTATGACAGAAACTTTCTCCAAAATATAAAATGTCATGTTTCTTTTGAATATATGAAAAGTACATATTTTTTTAATAGTTTCATTAAAAAATCATGTGATTATCACATGCTAATTAAAAAAATCATGTATTTTTCACATACTCAAAAGACATATGACAATTTTTAAATTAAATTGAATTTTCTTTTCAAAAGTACATGTTTTTTAATAGTTCTATTAAAAATCATGTGAGAATTAAAAAATAAGAAACTTAGTTGAATAAAAGTTATGTCCCTATTGTTATTATTATTATTATTATTATTTATTGTTTTAAATCAAATGGGGTCCACCTCTTCAAATGAAGAGATGGGCCCCACTTGATTTAAAAATTAAAAAAAGACTAGTTGATCCCCTAGAAGGATTTCTAGTAGATGTTCTAGCACTCCTCGTTTTCTTATTAATGTTATTAAAAAGCATGCGATAAACACATATTTCTTTTTTAAAATAAATCTATGTCTCACCTAATAAGAGACATGTCACTTTTAAAAAAGGCCGATAACAAATTTTCTACAAATCAATTTATAAGAAATTTTCTCTCTCCAAAATTTTATCATTTGCGGCGATATCTGCAAAGACTGCAATTGTTTTTGAAATGCACAAACAATAGAATACTCTTAGCGTAGAGAGAGATCATTTGTGAGAGAGAGAAATTAAGAAACTTTCGCGTAGAACGTGTCGCCCAACCAAATGGTTGCTTGACCTTCGGAAATTCCAATGATGGCTCCTCTTTCTTCCGACGAAATTTCCTCTGCTTTGGCGGTCGTCAGGGAAAAGGGTATTAAAGTTTAGGCCAACGTCCAATTCCTGCAGAGTGGAGAGGAGATCGAGCGAGATAATTTACTAATAACAATGGCTACAAAACTTGTTGGGAATCCCTGGTTTGGTCATCGGTCCAAAGGAGAGAGAAAGAAAGCGTTTGTACAGAATGGAGGCGTGTTACTGGAGAAGCTGGTTGCCGCTTGCGATGGCAGGCCTATTCCCATCCGTAGCTTCTCCTATGAAGAGCTCAGGCGTGCAACAAATAACTACGATCAGTGCTGTGTTCTGCAAGTCAGCCAGTGGTATACATGGTACAAAGGTTCTCTCGACGGCCGAATCGTTTCCATTAAGAAGTATGCAGAGGACTCGACATTTTCAGACTTTTCCTTCACCGATATAGCCATGTCTGCAAAGATGTGCTCTCACAAAAATGTTCTTCGGCTTGTAGGATGCTGCCTTGAGACCCAACTTCCTACTCTAGTGTTTGAATTTGCGGATTCCTCTCCAATCGACTTTATCAATCTGATATTTTTGGATATCCACGGGAACATCCGCCCATGACGTGGCAGACCCGGTTAAAGATTGCAAGAGAGATTGCTCATGCAATTGCATATGTCCACACTGCCTTCTCCAGACCCATCATTCTCAGGGATATTAAACCTGGAAATATATTCTTAGACCAACATAATGTTCCCATGTTGTATTTATTTTCTTATTGAGTGGACTGACATAGTCATTTTTTTATTGAGTCCATAATGGGCTGGACTAATTTTGTAAGCACTTGAGGAAGCCATGTACTCTCACCCTATATATATGAATGAAGTTGGCCCATTAGACTTCATTAGGTCATTAGAGCAATTAGGGTTGAGAGACTAGACTCCTCTACACGCACCAATAAGGTACGGCTATTCCACAAAGAGATGGCGGGCTCAACATCGAACAATGAAGGTATGCTTTTATATTCCGCTTGTTCTTCACATGCTATGGAGAAAAACAGATTTATGTAGATTAATTCTAACAATTGGTATCAGAGCATCCTGTTTTTTTCTTCATGGCTGTGTTGGGTTACGGTATTATTTTTTTTTTGGTTTTCACCGTTAAAAACCTTGCAAAATTGAGATGTGGGTATGAAGTGGTTTTATNGTTGTGGAGAATTTCTGCTGGGTCTCCTGCCGCTGTGCAACGTCGGTGTCACAGTAGCGGTGGAGAATTTTTTTTTTTCCTTTGTTCATTGCTTTGTGGTTTCGATGCTTCCTGTTGAGAATTTGTTTTCATATGTGATTTTTAAGAGATGCTATTTTCAATCATATGCTGCCAGAAATTTTCTATTGATTGATTAATTAATATATAAATCACAATGAAGGCTCACGTGATGCTGCTGGAAATATCAAAGGGAGATGATTTTTTTTTTGATATGACATGAAATCAAGTATTCATCTTGGTTTGAGTGTGTGCTAAAATTATGTTGGTTTGCCTCATATTTTTTTTTGTGTGTACGACAAAGTTCAATGTTAATTGTGAACCAATTTTATTTCGTGATTTTTTTTTTTGTTTAGTGCAAAACTCCTTAATTCCTTAATGCAATCCAGTAATATTGTATATCAAAACTAATGATTTTGATTGGTTATGTACCTGCCTATCGTGGGACTAATCATGACAAATTATTGGGTTTTATTGAAATTTTTAATACAATATGAATAATGATGTTGTGTATTAAAACCAATGATTTTGATTGGTTATGTACTCGCCTATCGTGAGAATAATCATGATAAATATTGAGTTTTCATTGGAAATTATTCGAAAAAAAAAAAAAAAAAAAATTTGGGGTGATCATTTTGTGAACTGTAACTTTACTAAGGTCCATACGGATACTTGGTTTGCCCTATCGGTAAATCATTATTTTTGGTAGGATCCTTAGGACGATAAAGAAATTATTAAATACTCCGCACTTGATGACTTAGTCTTATCCTCTCGATAGCGGGTTATCTCAAGTCTTTGTATTTAATTAATTTGCTTTGTCATGCGTATGAGTCCATTGTGTATGGGGAACTCTAGCATAAAATTTGAGTCAAACAATTTGCGTAAGAGTCTATTATGCATTGGGACTCTAGCATGAAAATATGATGACTTTATGAGTGCATGTTTTTTTTTTTTTTTTTTTTTACATGTATAATAAAATCTTGTTATGATGTCATCAGTTTTGGGAAATCCTGGTATGTCTCTCCAATTATCTGCCATCAAAACACTGACGGGGACTAATTATGAAGATTGGTATGAGTCTCTCACTATCAATTTAGCAATCATGAATCTTGATTTGGTTTTGAGGGTTGAGGCACCTGCTGCACTCACTGAGAAAAGTTCCACTGGAGAAAAAGCCTACTATGAACGTTGGGAGCATTCCAATAGGACTTGTCTTATGATCATGAAGTATACCATTGACAAGTCTATTAGGCAGAGTATTACTTATACTGATAATGCCAAAGAATTTTTGGTTTCAGTTGGGAATAAGTTCACTAAGTTTGACAAAGCGGAGAAGGGAACTTTCATGAAATTGCTCACTACCACGACTTATGATGGTGTTAGTGGAGTTCGTGAACATATTATGAAGCTCACTCATTTTTTTAACAAGCTGAGAGAAATGAAAGTTGAGTTAGCAGACAGTTTCCTTGTGTGGCAAGTGCTTGAGTCTCTACCATCTCAATTTGATGCCCTCAAGACCACCTACAATGCTCAGAGAGATGAATGGAGCTTAAGTGAACTGACTGCTATAGTTACTCAAGAGGAAGAAGTGATAAAAAAGGGAAAGTCTCAGGCTGCTTTTATGATGACACAAGATGGTGGACACTTTAAGAAAAGATTTTATAAGGGTAATAGCAGTGGTAACAAGACCTATAAAGTAAATAAATTTCGAAAGTTTCCTCAACAAGCTGCTGTGGGTACCTCTCTGGAGTCTAAGACAGAAGGGTTCAAAGGAAAATGTAATTTTTGTCATGCGTATGGACACAAGAAGGCAAATTGCAAGAAATTTACGAGTTGGTTAGAGAAGAAAGGTACACCTTTTACGTTTGTGTGTTTTGAGTCTAATATGGTTGATGTGCCCTCTGATACTTGGTGGTTGGATACTGGTGCAAATATTCATGTTACAAATTCCTTGCAGGAATTACAAAACACCAGAAAGCCGAGTGATGGGGAATTGATGGTGAACATGGGAAATGGTGTGAAGGTTAAAGTTGAATACATTGGCACCGCAAAGCTTCTTTTGGCCTCTGGGCATTTTTTGGATCTAAAAGGAACTGCTTTTGTACCTTCTATTAGAAGGAATCTTATCTCTATTTCTTTATTAGACAAATGTGGATATATTTTTGAGATTGGAAATGGAATGGTTAATATTTATTATGATTCTGTTATGGTTGGTTCTGGTTTTTTGTGTGATGGTTTATACAAGATTAACTTGATGCCTTCCTTATCTTTTCCTTCTCCTAGTTCTCCTATTGTGAATGCTGTAGTTGGTTCCAAACGTAGTAGGGTCAGTGAAGCATCCTCTATGTTATGGCACAAACGGTTGGGTCACATTTCTAGGCCAAGAATGGAAAGGTTGATTAAAGATGGCATTCTTAATGACCTAGATTTTTCTGATTTTGATACTTGTGTTGATTGTATTAAAGGAAAACTTACTGCTAAAACTAGAAGACAAAAGAATGGGAGAAGTGAGAATATCCTAGAACTGATACACACTGATATATGTGGTCCCATTACTCCTGCTGCTTTGGGAAATTACAGGTATTTCATCACCTTCATTGACGATCATTCACGTTATGGTCATATTGAGCTCATTCGTAATAAGTCGGAATCCTTAGAAGCTTTTAAAACTTTTAAGGCTACTGTTGAACTTCAGAGCAACAAGAATATTAAAGCTGTAAAATCAGATAGAGGTGGTGAGTATTATGGGAGATATGATGAAACTGGGCAAAATGCAGGACCTTTTGCAAGTTTTCTTAAAGTGTGTGGGATTGAGGCGCAATATACAATGCCTGGAACTCCTGAGCAGAATGGGGTCGCAGAACGAAGAAATCGTACTCTGATGGACATGGTGCGGTGTATGCTTAGTCACTCTTCTCTACCTGAGTTCTTATGGGGAGAGGCCTTAAAAACTGCAACGTACATTCTAAATCAGGTACCCAGTAAGTCAGTTCCTAAAACTCCTTTTGAGTTGTGGTCAGGAAAAAGGCCTAGTTTACGTCATTTTCATGTTTGGGGTTGTAAGGCGGAGGTGAGACTTTATAATCCACAGTTGAAGAAACTCGATCCTAAGACTATTTCTGGATATTTTGTAGGTTATTGCATTGGCTCAAGGGGTTCTAGATTTTATTGCCCTTCTCATATGACTAGAATCATTGAATCAGATCGTGCCATTTATTTTGAGAATGACATTCCGAGTGGGTATTCCATACCTCGTGAAACCTTATTAAGGGAGGAAAGTGTTGTTGTCCCAGTACCTCTTACTTCACCCTCCGTGTTTGTGCCTCCGCTTATAGAGCAACCTGCTGTTATTGCTCAAGAACATATTACTGACACTGAATCCATTATTGACATTGAACCAAATGTTGATGAGGGGACAACTGATGATGTTCATTTGAGGAGATCACAGAGGACACGTAGGCCTGCGGTTTCTAATGACTACGTAGTCTATCTACAGGAGCATGAGTTCAGTGTTGGAATATCCATTGATCCAACTACTTTTCGGGAGGCCATTGATGGTCCACAATCTTCACATTGGATAGAAGCTATGCATGATGAAATGACGTCTATGTGTCAAAATGATGTGTGGGATCTGGTTGAATTACCAAGTGGTTGCAGACCAATTGGTTGCAAATGGGTTTTCAAGACCAAACATGATTCTAAAGGGCAAGTAGAGAGGTACAAGGCTAGACTTGTGGCTAAGGGTTTTAAGCAAAGAGAGGGCATTGACTATAAAGATACTTTTTCACCTGTCTCTACTAAGGATTCTTTTCGGATAATTATGGCATTAGTAGCTCATTTCGACTTGGAGTTACATCAAATGGATGTCAAGACAGCTTTCCTAAATGGGCATTTATCTGAAGATGTGTATATGGAGCAACCAGATGGTTTTCAAGTGAATGGAAAAGAACATATGGTGTGCAAGCTTAAAAGGTCTATTTATGGGCTTAAGCAAGCTTCAAGGCAGTGGTACTTGAAATTTGATGAAATTGTCACCTCTTGTGGTTTTAAAGAAAATGTCGTTGATCAATGCATATATTTGAGGGTGAGTGGGAGTAGATATATTTTTCTTGTGCTTTATGTGGATGATATACTGCTCGCAGCAAATGACATTGAGCTCTTGTTTGAAACTAAACGTATGTTGTCTTCCCATTTTGATATGAAGGATCTTGGTGAGGCCTCTTATGTATTGGGTATACAGATTCTTCGTGACAGAACTAATGGTGTTTTGGGATTATCTCAGAAAACATATATTGATCGAATTTTGAGTAGGTTTCATATGCAGTCTTGTTCTCATGGAAAGGCACCAATTGTGAAGGGCGATATGTTTTCTAAGTCTCAATGCCCCCAAAATGAAAATGAGAGAGCTCAAATGCAAACAGTTCCATATGCATCAGTTGTGGGTAGTTTAATGTATGCTCAAGTATGTACGCGACCTGATATTGCCTATGTTGTAGGTGTACTTGGGAGATACTTGAGTGACCCAGGTTTAAGTCACTGGACAGCTGCGAAGAAAGTACTAAGGTACTTGCAAGGCACTAAGGATTTTATGTTGACATATCGGCGATCCGATATTCTTGATGTAGTCGGATATTCTGATGCGGATTTTGCGGGTTGTTCAGATGATAGGAGATCCACTTCTGGATATATTTTTATGATGGCAGGAGGAGCTGTTTCGTGGAAAAGTGTCAAACAAACACTTATAGCTTCCTCAACAATGGAGGCAGAGTACATAGCTTGTTACCAGGCTACATGTCAAGCTATGTGGCTGCGAAATTTTATCTCAGGACTGGTTATTGTGGATACCATTGCGAAGCCGCTGAAGATATTTTGTGATAATTCTGCAGCAGTTTCTTTCTCTCGGAACACTGGAAGCTATTCGCGGTCCAAGCATATTGATATAAAATATTTGTTTGTTAGAGAGAAAGTAACTGAATCTCACATTTGTGTTGTACATACTCCCACAGAACATATGTTAGCGGATCCACTAACTAAAGGGTTGGCTCCTAAAGTGTTTCGGGAGCATGTGACTCATATGGGGTTATTAGAGTCTTTTGTTCTGTTGAGTTAGTGGGAGTTATGTGTCATTTATGTATCGTGAGTATTTTGTGTTACCATATATTATTTTGCGCGCACTTGTGTTAATTATGGCATTATTTGTGTTGCAATATGAGACATTGTGTGTTAGTCTCGATGGGCTTCATATTAATATGTAGTGATCACTTCTGTGCTATTTGTGTGTTATACTTGCATTCCTTTTACCTAGATCACGTGATTGTAAGTACTTGTTATATGTTATACATCCTATCGGTGTATTCTGAACCTATTACTTGCAAACACATTTGGATCAGATTGTGTTATGGGATGCATATTTGCGTTTATTTTGTGGTTAAATGACTTATGTTGTCCAAGTGGGAGATTGTTGTATTTATTTCCTTATTGAGTGGACTGACATAGTCATTTTTTTATTGAGTCCATAATGGGCTGGACTAATTTTGTAAGCACTTGAGGAAGCCATGTACTCTCACCCTATATATATGAATGAAGTTGGCCCATTAGACTTCATTAGGTCATTAGAGCAATTAGGGTTGAGAGACTAGACTCCTCTACACGCACCAATAAGGTACGGCTATTCCACAAAGAGATGGCGGGCTCAACATCGAACAATGAAGGTATGCTTTTATATTCCGCTTGTTCTTCACATGCTATGGAGAAAAACAGATTTATGTAGATTAATTCTAACAATCCAAACTGGCTGATTTTTCACTCTCCATAGCAATCCCCGAAGGTGAAACTCACAAAGAAGATAAGGTACATGGGAGCTACGGCTTCTTATGCCCCAACTATTTAGCTACAGGCAGGGCAACGGAGAAGACCGATGTCTATAGCTTCGGTATGCTTTTATTAGTGCTTTCAACAGGACAACGTAGTTATGTTCCCCAAGCAACTACTCTGGAAGATAGCTTGGTTAATTACATAAGAAAGTGCACTATAAATGAGATTGTGGATCCTGCAATCCTAGCAGAGGAAGGAGGAGTTGGTGTGGATCAGCAATTGCAGGCAGTGCAGGAGCTTGTCTTGGGATGTATGGATGAGAATCCAGAGATGAGGCTAACAATGGTTGAAGTTACAAAAGAACTCAGGCGAATTGAAAGGTTTATGCCTTGATGACGAGTAATGTTATTTTAAACACTTATTTTATACTGATTTATTTGATATAGGTGTTTTAAGTAGTTGATATAAAAAACTACTTAAAATATGTCATGTCAATCAATATGAAATAGACTATGAAAAGTAGCATTAGTCTTGACTATTTTATTCATATGCTACATTCAAGTTAGGTTAATAGTGTTAGATTATATAGGTCTAAGGCCAATGTTAGGCCGAGTGTATTTTTCCTCTGCACGTTGTACTATTAGCTTAACCCTTGTACTGATAGGTTAGTTGGGGCCTCTTTATGGAAGCTTTTTATGTACAGCTCTCAGCGTGATTCAGTTTTTCACAAATAAAAGCATCAGTTATCAAATATGAAATAATGCATGGCCCTCCCTAGTCACTTGCATTGATTATATTTTGAATTGCTCCATCCAAATTCTTATGTAAACATCAATTATCTAATATGGATCAATTTATTGCTCTCCCTAGCAACTCATAAATTGGCAATTGGTCAATGGCCAATTTATGGCTCTCCCTAGAAACTCATAAATTGGAAACAATCCTTCATCATTCTTCTTCTTCATTGATTATATTCTGAATTGGTCTATCCAAATTCTTATGCAATCATCAATTATCTAATATGGAGTAATTTATGGCTCTCCCTAGCAACTCATAAAGTAGAAACAATCCTTCATTATTCTTCTTATTTATCTATTTTTTTTGGAATTTTTAAAAAAAGTTACCAAAATTTTTCTCTCATCCCTCTAAATATTATTATTATTATTGAATTTATAGATTTATGTGGATTCTATGTGTGAAACCTACAAATTCAATAATGATAGTGATATTTAAGGAGATAAGAAAAAAATTTGGGTAACTTTTTTTAGTATTTTCTTTTTTTATTGTAAATAACACATGTCACATTATGATTGGTGGTGATACATTAACAGATTTTGTTAATTTTTTTGAACCATTTTTAAAATTAAGACAACTATTTGTCAAAATCTAAACACAGGAAAAAAAAAAAACATTTATCCCATAAGATTAAGCAAATATCTGAAACCGCAAATAATGGATTTAAATTCAGATTTTTGTTAATAAAAACGTTTGTGAAAATAACACGCTTCTATAATGAGTTGACCCAATTGACTCAAAGGATATTTCAGTAATTGCACGGAAGCTCAATTTGGAACGAACTATATATACGAGAAGGGGCGAACGGGTATTCTCAGAGAGTTTGGGGTTTTTCTTCCATTCCCTATACGACGACGTTCTGTTAGGGTTTTGCTTTCTCGAACATTCAGGGCTTCTGTTTTCTTCTTCAGAGAATCACACGCTTCCGGAAGGTCCAATAAAGCGTCGTAGCCATGTACGGATCGAGAGGGTAAGTTGAGAAAATCTGATCTCTTCGATGTTTCTTTTGTATAATTTTCTGTTTGTTTCTCGCGATTCTTTTTCTTCGTGTTGTCGTTTGTTATGCGTTGTTTGATAATGGGTTTATCTTGTTATCTGATTCTGATAATGATGATGGATGGGATTGAGGGCTTTTGGCGCTTTAGTTTTTTGAATTAGAAACTGAATTTGAGGTAATAGAAAATTATGTCTGGATTTTAATCGCTTGGTATTTGTTCAATTAAAAATCATGATTTTTGGTTGGATTTCCTGAATAGTTATTAAATTAGAAAAATCAGCGTCAATAATGACCCTTTTTTACAATGAGATATGTTTATCGTCCGGCAGTGTTCCATGCATAATTGCAATTTAGAAGTCTTAGGTCTCAAACAATTTATTAATAATTTTTCACTGAAACTTTTTATATGTAGAACATGTAATTAAACGCCCCCAAATGTTCACTCTCTAGGATTATCTTATAGGAAGCGAAATGGTATATCTTTTAAAAGATTTACTCTTTTTTATTATATTTTTGTTAAATGTGAACTTAGGTTACGTTTGGTACAAGTAATGACTATTCTATTAAAAAAAATGAATAGTTTTATTGAAAATAGAAGGTGATGGAATGAAATAGCTAGTCCCTCAATTTGAAAGGAATAATTATTCCTCAATTTGACATTCCCCTTATGGCCTCATAGGCAATGAGAATAGTTATTCCAAGTGTTATAGCTTTATTATATCCTCTTAACACCAAGATTATTCTATTCAACTTTCTTCCATTCCTAATAAAAGGAATTCATTTTTTTTAATTGAATAGCTATTCTGTCGTACGAAATGTATTCTTAATCTTTTTCATATAGCATCTCATATGGTGAGGAGTTAGTGACTAGTTTACCGCCTAGTTTTTGAACGGAATCATCTTATAATTGTTGGTGTATGTTATGTGTTCCTTTCTTAATTTTCCATGTTGCTGGTAATATTTGCTATTTGGGTGTGCGACAAAACTTCAAGGTTAAGTTAGGATGTGTGCTATTAGCAAACTGTGAGAGTTGATTAGCTTAGGAAGTGAACTTCTTTTATTTCTTTTACTCACCTAATTGATTCATTACTCTGTAGTTCTTTGTAATGTATAATTATTGTCAACGTCTTCAATTTGCGTATGTCATGCTTTAATGATGATGTGTCACTGCTAAGTATTGATTTGTAGAGGCTTGATGTTTCCTTGCTTATGCAAAGTTATGTTTTGATGAGTGTGTGGGGTTTTATATGTTGGTTGTTTTAAAGAGAGCTAGCATAATTTTTTTGAGGATGAAAAATGTAGTGATAAAGAGTTAGGTGTCAGGGAATCGTGGGTTGGGTTTGGTTTTATTAACAGGTTTAGTGGGGGATTTTTTTCCTTTTGTGGGTATTTATAATTGAAGGGCAATGTTGGGAAGCGGGGGGGTTTCGGACGGGTACGAGGTCGGCTCAAAGAGACAAAGAATGATGGAATCCAATCCCTACTTCGCAGTGAGCAGCAGCACAAGTGGCTTTCAACCTTATGGCTTTGGTGGTGGCTTTCAGCCCCCTCCCTTTCCAGTGGTTCGGCTCAGGGGGCTTCCCTTCAACTGCACCGACATTGACATTTTCAAATTCTTTGCTGGACTGGACATTGTGGATGTTTTGCTGGTTAACAAGAGTGGACGGTTCTCAGGAGAAGCCTTCGTTGTCTTCGCGGGATCCATGCAGGTGGAGTTTGCTATACAGAGAGATCGACAGAACATGGGTCGTAGGTATGTGGAAGTTTTCAGATGCAAGAGGCAGGATTATTACAATGCTGTTGCTGCAGAGGTAAACTATGAAGGGATTTACGATAATGACTACCATGGAAGCCCTCCTCCATCTCGAACAAAGAGGTTCAGTGATAAGGAGCAGCTGGAATACACTGAAATATTGAAGATGCGTGGTCTCCCATTCTCTGTAAAGAAAGCTGAAATTGTTGATTTTTTCCGGGATTTCAAGCTCATAGAAGAAAGGGTACACATTGCATGTCGCCCAGATGGGAAAGCTACTGGAGAAGCATATGTAGAGTTTTCTTCTTCAGAGGAGGCTAAGAAAGCGATGGGCAAGGATAAGATGACAATTGGATCTAGGTACGTGGAGCTGTTCCCTTCAACACCCGATGAAGCAAGACGAGCTGAGTCGAGATCAAGGCAGTGAGCTGGCCACGCACTGTGGCCAGTGAGTTTAATGCTGATATTGTGATCTATTTTTGGTGTTCCAATGAGATGTGCATGTTCCTTTCAATCTGTAGGTTCATTTTGGTGTTATAACTTTCTAGGTTTTGTGCGTAGAACGTTGATCGACTTATATGTTGTATCTTGACTTTTAAATTTTACTTAATGCGAAGGTACTAAGGATAGATATTATGTTAATGGGCATTTCTGGCGTCTGCTGCCGTTCACTGATTTGCTTTTTTTTTTTTTCCTGGGTTGAGAACTTGGGTTGATACTGAGTTCATGCTTGACCAGTTGAACAGGTTCAACCCAAATGAAAGTCCCAATGCATATAAAACAAGCAATAGTGACAGAAAAAGGGGGAAAAAAGGGAGAGAAAATTGAGCTGAAAGCCTCATGCAAACACAAATGGTGGCAAACCACAAAAGATAGGGAAAGATCACAATCGGAAGCGGAACTGTGCCAATGGAAGGCCAACTTTTACACAAATTAAATATGGTTTGTTCTTGCTCTTGCTCTTCTGATCTGTACTTTGTTAGTCTCTACCCTTATTGCTTCAGACTGATGGATCATGATTTCTAAGAGCTTTAGCTCTATGCCTTCTTTTGAAAACATCTTGCCTGAATCTCTTGGTCTCACTTTTCAACTCTATGAAGGGTTTTCTCTCTATATTTTCCTTTTCACTCTCCAGCATCCTTTGCCTTTTTGCCACTGCCATGGCTGCAGCCTCATTCTCCAGCTGTTGGCGTTTTGCTTCTTCCTGTAAATGGTTCTCTATAAACAGCTGTGCATGTATAATATATAGGAATAGATGTGTTTGTGGAAGTGCTCACACACTCAAGCGCATGCATACTGATTAACATATGCACGTGTAGTATTGAACAATTCAGCCATGTAAGGACTGTGAAGGTGTCAGCCATTTTTTGCATTGCCAATTATCTAAGTGAAACCAGTCTTGTTTTAGAGGGCTGATTATTCCGGTTAGAGTACTTACATTGGCCTAGCCAAAATAGTCAAAAGGTTATTTTGGCTGTCTTGTATAAAAAAATACCAAACAAAAAAATCTTTACATCTGAGTCTCTAACTAACCATTTTGATTAAGAATTTGACTAGTTGATATTGCGTAGCTAAAGCTTAACAATGTGTAAGTTAAATTCGTTTTTTTTTTTAAAATAAAAAACAAATCTTATTTACTCTCCTTTTTGGGAATAGTAAAAATATATAAAGAAATAATATTTTAAATGAAATAGTGAAACTAGATAACTAAAATGTTGAGTCAGATGTAAATGTTCTTAAGATTATAAAATCAAATTTAATTAATTTCTGAGCTGCAAACATGGTATCTAGAAAAGCTGAATATAATGTTGAGAAAAAGTCAGCCAGTATGAGATGCACATCCTACCACCTTTTAAAAGGAATGAGAATTGGGTACAATGAGCTTCTTATATTGCATGTGCAATGGGCAACTCATATGAGAGGGCACCATAGCCTCACCCTATTCAGGAAGGTGCCCGAGCTCCTGCTCGAGCAGGGTGGGGTTTGGGTGCCTTCTCATATGAGTTGCCTATTGCACATGCAATAGGGGCGGTTTATTGCACTCAATCTGAATCCTGCTACATAAATATAAAGTATTAACTTTATTTTGAAGATAATTTTTAACGATGTACTTAGTGCAGCAAAAGTTAACATAATAAGGGGCAAGAGAAAAGACCTGAAGATCTTGAATGAGACTGTCAAGGGATTTGATCTTCCTATGTGGCCAACGAGCAATACCAAATTCTCTACATTTTTTCTTGAGAACTGTAAGCCCGACTTTCAAATTCCTCGAAGCTTCCACGATTGGAAGATCGAAATACTTGGCCAGATCAGGTAAAGCAATTCTTGCAATGCGTTCACTGGCTGCCCTCTTTTTCTTACCCTCTGCAATACCTGCAATCTTCCATCCTATCTATAAGATATCAAATTTGGAGGATTCAGTCAATTTCCAAAGTCAAAAAGGAAGAATTAAATGAAACATTATCAACTATTGTCCAGAGAGGAATTGTTGTTTCTTCCAACATAACCTTGGAAGATAAAATTAACCAAAATCTTAATTTCAGCTCCACGTTATTGCAATGTTATAGAGAGGACTAAGAAAAAACAAAAGAAAGGAAAATACATCCAAAGATAAACATTCTATAGAAAGTTAGTTCTGTTATGTTTTACACAAATCAGAGAGCACAAGCATTAAACCTGGTGAACAGTGTTCCCTTTGTTGATCTTCAGGTAGTTCAGACATGGCAACCAGATAAGGAAGACAGTTTAGATCCTGATGAAGCGCGGGCAGACTTTTTCTTGATTGATGGTAAGTATCATCACTCTGTTGGCACGTTTCCTTTGTTGGAAATTTTGATGGCTCTTTGTCATCCATTCTGCAGCCTAACTGGAAAATAATTTCAAGATCACCAGCCAATGTTGGTACTGACTTCAGATTGGGATTTCTGAGTAATTTAAAAAGAAAGTTAGGATCATGAAAAACTAGTTTATAAGCGAATATGGAAAACAACATGAAAGTTCAACTCATACTTCAGCTAGGAATTCCATGGCTGCAGTAGGATTCACATCTAGTTCAGACTATATGGGGATTAAAATTTCTACTAAATTGATTGAATTAGAAAAGAGATAAGAGAAACACTATGAAGCTATCAACCAAAACAGAGATTGCATCAGAACATCAAGCATCACCAAGGAGAAACAGGGTGACCATTATCATAAATTTCTTATGCAAGCATCTCCACTACTTCTAAATTTTGAAAAATTGAAAGGAATTTTTTAAAAAAAGAAAAAAGAAACGAAAAAGAAATCATGAAACATTTGTTGAAGACAACTCTGCTGCTTTACTGGGAGTGTGACTTCCAGTAATGTAATCAGTACAGCTATTATCTGAAGGCATGGATTCAGAAGAGAGAAAATTGATCGCTTGAAACAAATCTGGGTCCATATGGCCACCGCCTTTGCTTATTTTCCTGCCCAGACAACCTATTAGAAGAAGGCCAGTACAGGGAAAGCTTATTGGGAAAGTGTTGTAAGTTCCCAACTTCTATAGAAGGGAACCTTTCAGGCAAATCTTCTTGCAATTATAAAGCAAGAATCTATGGCACATGATCCATTAAAACGAGTTTTCCATTTATAACAAACTAATTATGACAACAAAGTATGGCTTTTTTATTAAAATGCATCATTCTATTGACTTTTTTCAATCAGTACTATAACCACACAACATTATCGGCTGTTCTTATCTAACAAACACCAGTCTTTGCATGCCCAAGTCAATAATTAATCATCCTAGAGTATATATCATAAAATCAAAGAGTAACCCATTAAGTTTAACCGATCAATAACCTCAAATTGAGACAGATAATCAAATTTAGCTTTAAAAAAAAGAAAAGAGAGAGAGAGAATTCGGAGGGTATACCTGGAGATTGAGAGTAGAGAAGGAATGCATGAACAAAGAGGTGGACGATCGGCATGAAATGCAAATATGCAAAGCCAAAAACCGTTCACAAGCCCTTCAAACACTTGGGAAACCCGAAAGTTAAGCAATATGAGAGCTGGGTTAGCTTCCATTTCCCTGTACGACCCACTGGCCGAGAACAAAAACTCCCTCTCAACTTCTTTTTCCTTCCCATCCTCCAATCGGTACACATGCAAACTCCTGATCAACTCTGAAAAGCGAACCAAAAGAAGAAACGAAAATCATAAATCACCAGAAAAAAAAAAATTATTGAAAAATAGTAGCTTCAAATCGTGAAGAAATAAGACATTAAACTCATAATTTTTTTTCTTTGTTTTGAACAAGAAAAAGAAGAATTAACAGACACTTGCACTTCAGAAAAACCAAGGGGGTTCGGATACCTTCATTAACGGTGCTTTGAAAGACTAAGAGAGCTCTTAATGCATGGGTTTGAGAAGAATCCATTAGGACGAATAGAAGATGATCATTGAAAAACAAGTGCTTTAAGAACCAGTTGGCAAAGAGAAAAGGAAGGCCGATGAAGAGTAATGGTATGAGTACCTTCTTTATCTCACAACTAAATTATATTATTATCTCATTTCTCTTATATATAATGCCGATGTATCAACTCCAACAAATTCTTATATTTTATTTCTTTTTAACGATATCTAATTCAAAATTTAGGCAAACAGTACCTTAACCACACCACCCAACGGGGGGACTTTAGTGACTCCAAGTCAGCAACAGTCGGTCCATTAAACGACAGAATACTATCTCATTTTTTGTTATCCATCCTGACTTATCGCGCCACTTATCAAACATGCACCCGAGGTACTCGGTATGGTTTCCTCAATAAGTTTTTTGTTTGACACAAACACCCCTGGCCAATTATAACATGTAATCTGATATCCACTTATACATGTATTACTTACAAAAACACTTATACATGTATTAACGTTATTTTTCATATTAATTTATTATTTTTATTTTATGATTATAATTTAAAGTTAATGCATCTAATATTGTAGATAATTTTATATTATTTGGCTTTTTTTTTTTAAAAAAAAAACGTGTTAATATTAACTTCATATATACTATTAGATATATTAAATTTATATTCTGACTAAAAATAGATACTATTAATTTCGATTGAAATGAAAATGATCATATTCTCATTTAACATCAACGAATATAAAATAAATGTAATAAATTGTTGTAAAAAGTAATATTACTCACTTATACCTTCATGTATTTTGGGTTTGTCCATGGTTTTTTTTTTTTTTTTTTAAAGAAATGTAAACCTCATAAAGGTCCAAGGAAAGGGGTGTCGTTTGCATGTATTAAGCTACTAAACGACATATTGAAATCCTTGGATTCTGATCTTACAAAGCAAGCTCTAAATTGTCTTTTACTAGTTGAAATTTCTACATTTTTACGATTGAAATTGCAGTTAATTTTTGTCCCCAATGAAATCTACACAATCAAACAAGTTTGGAATTGTTTGGTGTTTATCTAGGCATACATGCCCCATTAGAGCCTCTCTCATTTAGGGGTCGGGTAGTTTTTAATTTGATTTGCGAATTACAGCAAATCCCAATCCATTCTCTACACATAATTATCAAACTCCGCACTAAAACAATTATACAAATGTTTTTTTATTCCACTTTAAGCCAACCGATATAAACATCCAAAGAGCTTTATACAACATGTTATCATCATATGAGAAGCGAAGAGTTTAAGTTATTGAAGAGTTTAAGTTATTGTGTATAAATATTCGTAAATCCAATAAATTAAATTGGTAACACACATAGAAATAATCTACTTTTGTATCAACAAAAATGGTAATATTGGCACCATTCATGATTACATCTACACATTTTTGTATTTTTTTTTTTTGTTTTTCTTTTTTTACATCAAGAGTAAAAGAGCCCCTACCAACTTGAAAGAAAACTTATCTCAGAACAGTAAAAAGAGCAGTAATGATTACAAAAAAAAAAATTGTGTTTTAGATTTTTATGAAAAGTGGTTAGTGGTTAATAACGGTCTTCAATAATCACATATTAGTTGATTACGGTTAACCACTAACTGGCATAGTAGTTGCAGTTATTTTAAAATAATAACTATTTAAAGCGATTGATATTATGAGAGAATAACAACAATCATTTGTATACTCTTAATTGATAGTTTTTATGGGACATTAACAATTAAATAGTAGTTTAAGCTGGTATGTATACTTAAAAAAAAAAACAAGCAAACAAAGGTTATTTTTAATCAACTTAATTGGTTTAAGGTTGGACATGTCTTACAGTTACACACGTAACTATTTATACTAATCCTAACAAAACCCTATTGATACAATTGGACCCATTTACCAAACAAAAGTAAAGACAAAACGCAGCCATACTAAAAGAAGAAACCGATGAATGCCAACTGTCCCCCAAACCTTTAGGACCGTTCATCATACCCATAAACCTAAGCGGAAAACAGTTCTTTTTTAAGTTCGAATTTCAATTTCTTCGCAAACCTTCTATATTCCCTTTTGCCGCTTCGTTTTTTGACAAACCCAAGCCTAAATCCGAGCTCCTTCCCACGAGATCTGACATCACTCTTCGAGTGTCGGATAATACTATCTACGGACAAGATGGGAGAAAATTATCTATTTCAAAATTCTCCAATCTCAAATTGGAGTGAGTCCCTTGAAAAAGATTTACTCCTACCCGTGCACGACAGCAACCCCGTCGTCGGAGTCGTTGGCAAGGAGAACATCGTCCTCGCCGTCGAGAAGACCGTCACCGACCCACGATATCTCTCTCTCTCTCTCTCTCTCTCTCTCTCTCTCTCTCTCTCTCTTGCCGTTTCTACAAGTATCGTGATGGTTGAGATTGACAAGTTTTGATCTGTCTCCAAGCGCGTACACGAGGCTAGGGTTAGGTTTCTCTGTCACCGCGATTGTCAATAACTGAACTGGTATTGTTGTAACCAAAGAGCCACTCGTATTATTTCAAACAAACAAGTTAGAAGTGTATTACTGAAGATAGTACTCCAATCTAAAGATTAATGTTTGTGACTTTTTTTTTTTTGGATTGTCATCATTGCGGTACTGGTTTGAATAGGAACACCTACAATATTTTCTCGAAGGTGTCAAGAAATAGTGTGTTTTATTTCTTTTCTTTTTTTTTTTGTGTTATTGTTTTCTTTACTCTGTCTCCTGACGGGACTGCTAATTCTGTTTTGCAGATCCGCTACAAACACTCTGCCCTTAGATAATACAGGAATCACACTAACCTGCAGATATGCTCCTTTCCTAGTAGAGATGGTACAGATTGAAATTGAAGACTCTGAGCGTTTCCCTGAGTACAGCTTTCCGATCAGTCCCGAATACGTGGCTTGGGTGACGCATCCCAGCGGGATGGTTAGAAAATGCGGGGCTCATGCAATTGGGAGAGACTTTGAATTGAGGAATGAGTTTCTACTTAAAAACTACAACTACAAAAAAACTTCTGGGAAAAAAGCAGTGAAGCTTGCAATCCGCGCATTGCTTGAGGTAAATTCTCTCAGCTGGTTTCCAAAATCGTGTATTCATACTTCATTTGTACATCTTTCTTGTTCCAAATTATTGCTCCGTCTATATGTTCTGTGGTGATAATTGTATAAACTTTTTTGTATTCACTCAATTTTTAGCATTAGATATTTCGAAGAGAAATGCTAATTTTCAATTTACCGCCCATCTCTCATTTATCTCCATGCTTATTTTTTTCAAAGTCACCATTGAATATTGAAGACCTACACGTGGGTCTTACATATTCAATGATAATTTTAAAAAAGAGATGGAGGAATAGCATGTCTTTATTTTGAAAGGTAATGTCCTCCGGGCTCTGCTTGCATGTCATCCCAATAGATTGGGCCGACCTTGTGGGTTGTTACTATTAAATTAAAAGTTTTATTTCTTGTTGGTAAGGTACCTTTATTCCATAGGCATTGAGGGTAGGAGACGATGCATTAACTTGTGCAATGGTCTAAACTTGACTACCTTGGGATTGATTTGGGAAAGGTTAGCATGGCTTAGAAGGGGTTTCTTATTTACATGCAACATGGAATTGCATTTTTATAGGGTCATATATGTAGGCTCTTTTTTTTGTTTGGGGGGGGTGGGGGCAAGACGCATATTGGTGTATGGATTCCCAAATAGGCCTCTCTAGATTTGGTGTTGCTTAACAATGCCTTGGCACGAAAACCATATTTTCAATCCTTAATTTCATAATGCATTCAAGTGATTTTGGTATCGCTAGTTCTACCTATAAAACGCCCAGCACAACAATCATGTATGGTTCTCAAGGGGATGTGTACTTCATTGTATGGCATCATCTCATATATAGTTTGTTATATTGTCGGGTATTGCTTGTGGGAAAGGAGATTGTAAATCTTACTGGCGGATTGATATGATTGGTAATAGATTGAGAACCATTTAAGCTTAATTATGTTAGAATGGTACAACTGGTCATTGGCAGGCACTATAAATCAAATTGTAACTTGACACGTGTAAGATCAAGTTAAACTACGTCATGTAATCTAGTGCACTTCCTTAGCATTCATGGTTTTGATTTCTTGAGTGGCTGCAACCTTTCACCTATAGCCGATGCTCAAGTATATTGGTATAAAAGCGTGTTAAATATTATATTTTTTTAATCTTTGGAACCATAGCATTTCTAATTGTTTGTGTTTTACATTTAGGTTGGTGAAAGTGGGGAAAAGAACATAGAAGTTATGCTCATAACTAGGGAGCATGGGCTTAAGCGACTTAAGCAAGCTGGTATTGATACTATTATTGCTGAAATTGAGGCAGAGAGAATTCAGAGAGAGAAAGCAGCTTCCGAGAAAGAGCAAAAAAAAAATAAAAACTGCAGCTGCTAGGAAAAAGAAAAGAAAAGCAATGAAAGTTGTAAAGAAGACCCCTCCAGGTCAACCTTTGGATGCTGACCTTGCAGAGATGGACGCTAAACATGTGGAGATAGCCCCTCTAGAAGGACCTGAGGTTGATGAAATTAAGGCAGAAAATGCAACCCATACATGGATATCTAAGTACTTTTTCAGGAAACATCTACCGAGGGAGGAGAAAAGAGATGCAAAAGCTGCGAAAGCTAGGAAGAAAAGAGCTGCGGAACATCACGAAGCTCTTCTTAAGCTTTTTGTTGCTGTCACCTCAAAGCCTTATGAGGATATAGGGCACGATTGTCCATATGTTGCGGTTGATGGTGATGATATAACTACTCCTTTTAGTGCATCTTCTTCAGCAGGTCTTCTAAAACCTCAATATTAGCTAAATTTAGCTAATTTGGACCATTTTTTGTCCAACAGATTATGTTATGGAGAGCTAAAACACACTTTTAGCTACAGTGATTCGCAACCTATTGCGAATTACTGTAGCAAAATGTGGAAATATTTTTTTGTTTCTATATCTTACTTTTTCGTCTTTTACTCCCTCTCACCTATCCTTATCTCTGTCTCATCTATCATCATCTCCCTCATCTCTCATTTTTCATCTCTCCGGATGGGTTTTTGTTCTTCAAAAAGAATTTGTGGGTTTAATTTTTTTTTTTGGGTGTTTTGGTGCAATGGCCGAATGGGCGGAGGAGGAAAGTTTTAGGAGCTTTCTCTGTTTTCGGTTGAAGGGAAGGGAAGGGAGTAACGTGCTTTCCGTGCAGATTTTTCACTCGTCGGAAAAAAGTTCAGAGGTACTAGTAGGTGGTGAAAATTTTGGGTGTCTTTCCTTTTTGTTGTTGTTGATAGCTTGGAAATTTTTGTTGGTGACTGAATTGTGGAGGAGAGTAAGATTTGTGGGGATTTTTCAGGTAATGGTGTTTTGTGAACAAATTATGGTTGGTTGGTAATTATAATATATAAAAAAAAAAAGAATAAAAAATAATACTCAAAAGAAACTAGAGAAGTGAGTAGAGAATGTGTTGAAGTTGGAATAGAAAAAACAGTATCTAAAATAGAAAATTGCACTTTGTAGTTATACATTTTATATAAGGCCGGTGGAGATGCTAGATTGGCACACAATTAGGATGATTTAGAAGTAAAAATCAGCATAAGGAGGTTGAGTTATGCCTAGGCAGGTGAGCAATTTGTTGGAAAGTTGAAGGGGAATAAATAACTTTTTATGTTAAGCACTTATAAAAAAGTAAAAATAAAAATAAAAACTACTTAAAATAAGTCACATCAACAAATATAAAATAAATATAATAAATAGTTGTAAAAATTAACATTACTCACTTATACCTTCATGTAATTTGGGTTTGTCCATGGTTTTTTTTTTTTTTAATATTTAATGAAATGTAAACCTCATAAAGGTCCAAGGAAAGGGGAGTCGTTTGCATGTATTAAGCTGCTAAACAACAAATTGAAATCGTCAGATTTTGATTTTACAAAGCAAGCTCCCAAATTTTCTATTACAGGTTGAAATCCTTACATTTTTACGGTCAAAATTACAGTTAATTAAACAATTACCCCTAATGAAGTCCACATAATCAAACAAGTTTGAAATTATTTAGTGTTTATTCAGGCATACATGCCCTATTAAAGCCTCTCTCATTTAGGGATCGGGTAGGTTTTAATTTGATCTGCGAATTACAGTGAATCCCAATCCATCCTTTACACATGATTATCAAGCTCCGCGCTAAAACAATTATACAAATGTTTTTCTCTTCCACTTTAAGCCAACCGATATAAACATTCAAAGAGCTTTATACAACATGTTATCATCATATGAGAAGCGAAGAGTTTAAGTTGTTGTGTATAAATATTCGTAAATCCAATAAATTAAATTGGTAACACACAGAAATAATCTACTTTTGTATCAACACAATGGTAATATAGGCATCATTCATGGTTATATCTACACCTTTCTGTTTTTGTTTTATTTTTTTTCTACATCAAGAGTAAAAGAGCCCCTACCAACTTGAAAGAAAACTTATCTAAGAGCAGAACATATTGAAACATCAAATTGGTAATAAAAAAAAAATAATAATAATAAAATAAAATGTCTATTAAAAGCCTAATATTAGTAAAAAAAAAGTAGTAATGATTACAAAAAAAATGTATTCTAGATTTTTATGAAAACAGTTAATGGTTAATAACGGTTTTCGATAAATGCATATCAGTTGATTGCGGTTAATCAGTAATCGGCATAGCTGTTGCAGTTATTTCAAAATGATAACCGCCTAAAGCGATTGACATTAGGAGGGAATAACACAATCATTTATACACTCTTAATTGATAGTTTTTAGGAGACACTAACAATTGGGTAATAATTTAAGCATGTATGTATACTTATAAAAAATAAAAAACAGCAAACAAACAAACAAAGTGTTGGTTTTAAACAACTGAATTGGTTTAAGGCTGGACATGTCTTACAATTACACACGTAGCTATTTATACTAATCCTAACAAAAGCCCATTGATACAATTGGACCCATTTACAAAACAAAAGTAAAGATAAAACGCATGTAGAGGGACCTCAGGTTGATGAAATTAAGGCAGAAAACGCAACCCATACATGGCTATCTAAGATACTTTCTTGTCTTTTGCTTACTGGAATTAGATTTGATTAATCCTCATGAAATAGACACTGAATATATAGTGAATATTACAAAGCCATTGCTTAAGGAAAAACATTTAGTTGTTCTAGGTTGAGCATATTATGTTAGACTACCACTGATAGGATGACGCACCGTCCAATAGGCCTATTATGCTATTTGTCTCTTTACCACAAATGAGGGGGCGTTCCCGTAGTTCGAACTAGAAACTTTTAAGTACTCTTTCATCCTGCCACGAGTACTTTGTGTTTGCGTTTAAGTAAATATTTGTGATTGCTTTCTCAGCCTAAAATATAACTAGCATTACAAGTAAGAATAGGAAATGAATCGTAATGGTAGTAGCATTATTAGTCTTATTAATTACGTATATGCTCAACCCATTGATAACAATAAGAACACTACTGAAAATTAAATTCAAAAACTCCGTCATAGTTTGGTTTGGCTGTTTGTTTGCTCCAAATATTTGATCCAAACCTTAAGGAGGATGTAAAAGTAGTTTGGGGTCTCAAGCTATCAATTTGATACAATTACAATGGGCTCTCTTCAAGTTTAAGGTTGGGAATGTAAAAGAATCATCCTTTGGTTGAATTTATGGCACCCGGATGTGGTAGTCTATGATCTTTATGGATATAGAATAGAGTTATATATATGATACAAAGAGTAAAAATGGAAGCTAAATTGTCTATATGGATATAGAGTTATTATATAATATATATGATGCAAAGAGTAAAAATGGAAGCTAAATTGTCAAGTGTCATTAGAGATAAGATTAGTTTTGGCAGCCTGTAAGGTTAGAGGCCTCGGTAGATATTCAAAGCAAGGTGAGCTTGGCGAATTTGGGGGTAGTGACAATCCCCAATTTTTTTTTTTTTTTTTCTCATTATCTTCAACTACAAAAGACTAATCTCCATTAAAGATGACCGAAAAACTCAAAATAGTTCATAGTGGCTTAAGTTCTAGACTCTAAAACGTAATGGATTAGCAATCGAGAAAAGTATGATGTCAATTATTATTTACTTTAACATCAAACTTGTTAAACACCTTAACTTACCTGAAAATCTTAAAAAGAGAAAAATGTTGCACAGCATACCCCTCCACCAGTCCTCCCAGTTGGACATCGATGAGCTTGAGAACTTGGTCAATGCCAGCGTCCAATTGGGCCCCACCACCATCCTCCCAAACCGCCACACAACTCTGTTCTAATGGTCTACTTGTCCACCTCGCCATTCTTACAGTCAAATCTGCCTCCTCTTTCGTTAGCCAGAAGGTGCCATGCATCCATGAGCATCGGGGTAAGTAGGTTTGTGTTTGCTGCGAGATAGAGGCAATGTGACATGGTGAAGCGGGATCTGGCGAGGATCATGAGCGATCTAAAGCTGACCGTGGCTTTCTATTGTTTTATATGGGGATTAGGAATTTTGTCTTGAGATTAGTATTTTGTCAATGACTTAAAGATAATGCGGAAAATTTTGGTGTTTTCGAGTTTATTATGTTCATGTTTTACGTTGATATGTCATTTTTTTATTAGAGGGCATGAATGACTTGATTTTTTTTAAAGAAAGTGTTCCGATGCAATACAAAGAAAACATTTTTGAAAAATATTTTATATTTTTGAATTGTTTATTAATATTTTTGTTTTGAAAAAAAGTAAATGGCTTCACAAATTAAATTAAAGGTTGTTTGGAGACAAGTCAGACAACTTAATTTTTATCACAAACAAAAGGATGTTTGGAGACAAGTGAGACAACTGAAATAGTTATCTAAAAAGCCTTTAATACGAGAAATTAAGCAGATCCGATCACAGACAACAACCATCAAAATTGAAATCCTTCATAAATATGTGAAGCGTTGCTTATTTTGAACAAGATACCATGCTTTTCACCTGGATTTATCTTTACCATTTTGCTTTAATTTAGGCCAGAGACTTTTCGCTTACCTATAATCTTTTTTGTTTTCTCATTCTCCACATTTTCTTCGTGCCTTAATTATATTAAAGCCACCAACTTATCCAAATCGATAAAAGAAAAAAACCTTCTTAAAACTAGAGTTATAGCCGTTGACTAGTCAGCCGTCAAGAACGAACACAGCCCATGGAAATAGCCACGTGGAAAGATCCTGGCTGTGGTGCCCAGCAACATGAAACGTCATCCATTAATTTCGTACCTCGTGCTCTCCCACTTCTCTTTGTGAACTCTAGAAACGCCTCCTCCCTCGACTATATAAACATGCCCCGGCCCTCATTAGCAACATATCATCCAAAAGTCCTTTTTCTTCTTCATTTCCTTTGGGCATACATATACACTTGCGGGGATATCAGAGAGTTTTTCATATAACAATCAATCATGCCAGGCGGAGGTTTCTCCGGTCCTCCCGGCGGAGGCACTGAATTCGAGGCCAATATTACGCACATCGTCGTCATTTCGTGCATTATGGCCGCCACGGGAGGCCTCATGTTCGGTTACGATGTCGGTGTTTCAGGTACGTAGTTAAATCTCTTAGATCTTCACCTCTCTCTTAATTTCTTTTGTTGTTTTTCTCATTAATTACACCCATATATATATATATTTATATACAAATTAATTATATTAGATCTTGGTACGTAGGAGAGATTCCCAGAAAGTATAAAACGCAGCCATATTAAAAGAAGAAACCGATGATTGCCAACTGTCCCCCAAACAGCTTATGACCGTTCATCGTACCCATAAAACCTAAGCATGCAGAAACCGTCCTCTCTTCGAAAACCTTCTCCGTATTCCCTTTCGCGCGCTTCGTTTTTTGACAAACCCTAAACTGAGCTTCTCCACTCTAGATCTTACATCACCGCCACGGCGCCACCTCCTACCTTTCCATTTGATCTACGACTAAGGACTTACAAGATGAGAGCAAGTTATCGATTTCAGGATTCTCAAAAATCGATCTCAAATTGGAGTGTGTTCCTACCCTTGCACGACAGCAACCCCGCCGTGGCAGTCGTCGGGGGCAAAAACATCGTCATCGCCGTCGATAAGACCGTCACCGAACCCCGGTATCTCTCTCTCTCTCTCTCTCTCTCTCTCTCTGTTGCCGTACGTTTGACAAGTTATTAGTTTATTTAGACGGGTCTGCTGATTCTGTCTTGCAGAATCCCTACGAACATTGTGCCCTTAGATGATACAGGAATTATACTAGCCTATGTTGCATGTCGCGGAGATGCTCCTTTTCTAGTAAAGAAGGTACAGCTTGAAATTGAAGAGTGTGAGCGCTTCCCTAAATATAGCTTTCCGATCAGTCCTCAATACGTCGCTTGTAAAGTTGCTGATGTTCACCGACAGTTAGACTGTCTTGGTCGAAACCCATATTTCCTTTTGACTCTCATTGTAGGCTTCAAGCCCTGTACTTTGTCACCCGAACTATGGGTGGCGGATCCCAGCGGTATGGTTAGAAAATGTCCTGCTCATGCAATTGGGAGAGACTTTGAATTGAGGAATGAGTTTCTACGCAAAAACTACAACTACCAAGAATCTTCTGTCCAATCTGCGGTGAATCTTGCAATCCGTGCGTTGCTTGAGGTAAATTCTCTTGGCTGGTTTCCTGAATCGTAAATTCATACTTACTTTTTACGTCTCTCTTGTTTCAAATTCTCGCCCCGTCTATATGTTTTGTGATGCTTATGCAGCAGAATACTACATCTGCTGCATAAAAATACATAACCTATTCATAAAAATATACAACTTGTTCACGTCACGTAATCAAATGAATTAAACTTGATATTAAATAAATATAAAATACTACATCTCAATAAACAAATTACAATATTACCGAATTCCATAACATGGGTAACAAACCCACTTTTCACAAACATCCGTATCACTCAATATAAAGATATACAAAATTACAATATTACTGAATTTCATAACGTGAGTAACAAACCCACGTTACACAAACATCCATATCACTCAATATAAAGAAACACAAAATTACAATATTACTTGGTTTCATACATAACGTGAGTACCAAACTCACGTTCCACAAACATCCATATATATCACTTAATATAAAGAAACATATAAATATCGTACATAATTGAAAGTTTAAAATACACCAAAAATACTCTTAACAAGCAGAAAACTTATAGCCATGCCCAATACTTGTTTAGCCTTCCATTCCTGACACATAGTCGTAGCTCAGCCACTGCATACAAAAGTTATAAAATATAGGTAAATAAAGTTATTTAAGGCTCAATTCAGTGGAGATGGTGCATGTAAAGTTATTTAAGGTGATATCCTGATTCAGTTGACAAGCTGCTCATTTGAAGGATAGAAAATTTAGGAACACAATAGTGTCAAAAAGAAATAGAATTACTTTCTACATTAGGAAAAGATAAAATAGAGCTCCTGAGCCGAGTTGCCTCTAAAATCAATGTGCTCAAGTACAAGTTTCCAGTTGCAAGAAAAAGGGGGTAGAGAAATACTGAGTTTGATGCCCGACTTATTAGCTATTGCTTTTGTAAAACAGCTCCTGGATAATCACCAGTTCAGAATAGAAAAGGGTTGAAAACCAAACCTGCTCAGACGAGGTCATAGGTGGAAACATGCCATGTACTAGAGCATGAAGTGAACCATATGATCTTGTGTCAACACGGCGGTTTACAGCAACCTCACCCTGCAAACTTTATAATATTAGAATGATTGGTGTAACAATTTTAGAGGCATTATTTGATTGCTCATTTGGAACCATGGTGGCCTTAAATTACCTTCGGATTAATAATAAAAACTTTTCCTTTCGGGATTCCAACCTTAAGGTAGCTAAATTCATTAGTATCTCTGTTTCCAAAACCAGCATAGAATGGATTGCAATCAGAAGGAAACAATGCCCTGATATCCTGGAGAATAGGAGAATAAAAGAGCATTAAAATCCTCATCTTTCAAGTGCAATGGTACTAGATAATTAATCAATAATTCAACAGATGATCCCTCCCTCCTCCCTCCCTCCTTTTTGAAGGGCACATGTGGGTCTTAAACCCTGAGTATACACTAAAAATAAGAACAAAATATTATAACACAATTATAAAAGCATGTTATCAGAAATTTAAGCAAAAGGATGTCCTGAGATGGATCAGCAAAAAAAAAAACAGTCAAAAAGGATACTTCACAAATTTTATAGTATTATCATTTATAACTACACTCTTTGAAGGGTGGAGGTGTATATAGCAGACGAAAAGGCAAAATATTATCAAAACAGATTCTATAAGCATGTTTTCAGAAATTTTAAGCCATAGGACGTCATGAGATAAATCAGCAACAAACATCATTAAAAGAATACTTCATTAATCTGATAGTATTATCATTTCTTACGAACTATATACTCATGACCAGGTTTAATGTGGATGTAAAGAAAGAGTTGCCTATGCATCATGCTCTTCCTTTCCACATGACATGCATTTGAAGCCCATCACATGATTCACAGAACCTAGGTTTTCTTACCTTAACAATGTTTCTACTAAAATGATTTCATGCACTTTAAAAGCTTATAAACACCCCATGAAAGTTGATCAGTATATTGTCTTTTTGGATAGTTTTCACGTTTAACCAAAAATAATGAAATGCGTCTTTTACTGAGAGTCTAGAAACTCGCTTTTTTTTTTTGGATGAATTAGAATCTTCTTGCTTAAACAAGTAAAAACTGCAAAGAAATTAAAAAACTATTTTCTGGGCAAAGTGAATTAATTTGAAATTTCACAATAAAACACAATGGACTCAATTTCCATTTAACACTCAAAACATTTAAAAATAATTTACTAGCAGATGTGAATGGATTACATAACAGAATTATCAGGATGGAGAAGTTGCACATGTCAAAATAAATAAGTCAATGGCAGGGAAGCAACCTCTAAGCAAGAGATCTTGAATTCATGAGGAGCCCTCCTGATTACTGAGAAAATAGAGAGAGTGCCTCAGATCACACATTAAAAATTAGAAAAAAAATAATTGGTGACAAGAAATTTCTATTTATGCTCAAAGCATTGACATATGGAAACAATTAACATGATAGGGAAAGAGATATTTGCTATGTGTAAGCTACAAAGGCATCCTACTACGGTGAATGTTATGATGATTATGATGATGACAGCAGCGGTGATATGTTGAGCAAAATGTTGTTTGACTTTTATCTTGAATGCTTTTTTACCTGACGGAATTTCGTGTAACTTGTGGCAATTCGTTTGGTAAAAGTAACGAAATTCTGGGAATTTCTTGTTCTTTGTTCTTTTCAACTGACATTTTTCTTTCTTTCTTTGGCAAGTTGAACTTATTACTGAGCATGATTCTTGTTAAATGCATGCTGGTTCAGAAACTTCATTTAAAAAATAAAAAATAAATTCCACCTTTTCTTAGCAAAATAGGGTCTCTGTCTTCTTGTTTGAAGTTAATGTAATTTCTATATATTTTTACTCTGAATCAGTTGTGTTCATAAACTTCTTATGATGGAAAACTAGAGCTATTTTTATCCTATTCATGTAAAAAGTATTCAGTTTCTTGTGTTGAAACATAATTCTTGTTTTACATTTGTATACATGCATTTTCTTTTGGTTATTTGCAAAGTACTTTTACCTTGTGGAGTAGTTAACTTTTGGGTTCTCAAGTTTTCCATGATTCTCCCAAGGCATGGTCTTTGACCAATCATTCCCATGTGTTTTGGTCGCAGTAAAATCATTGAAGGAAAGATGAATGGAAAGTGCACTAGTATTAATGTTTTTGTTAAAGTGGTTATTCACAGGGTTTTTTCTTTTTAACATGAGAATTATTGGAATTAATTCAAAGCCAAATTATGTGTCATTTTCTTGAGCTGGTGGGTGTAAAGTTATTACTTGTTTCTTTCCGTTGTAAGGGGAACAGTATCTTTGAAAGGAAGTTTTGAAGTGGGATACGAAATATCCTCCTCATGGCTGTATGGAAGTGAGGGAATCACAGTTGGCAGAGTATCTCAAAAAATTTGTTCAAGAGGCATTGATCACCGCCCAATTTCCACAACACACATCAACTCAATTTCCTCTCTTATTCGGCCAAACTACACACTGAAAATCCAATCAACAAGACCAAAATCAAGCTTCATCGCACACCAAAAATCATCCCCAAATTCGGTTAACACCAAACAAAATCAAACCCATCTTAAATCTGAAAATCCCATCAATAGAAAACCTCATCCAATCGGCCAACACTTCCAAAACATCACTAAGGGATAAGCCGAGTCCCATCAATAGACAATATTTTCTATTGTCTCTAAAACCAAATTGGAAACTACAAACTAAGGGATAAGCCGAGTCGTACTTGGGCGGAGAGCGACAGAGATGGCCGGAGTCTGGGAAGAGGTGGCTGCTGCTCGTCGCCGGAGGAGAATGATCGGAGGAGACGTTGGTACAAGCCGGCCGGAGAGCGACAGAGAGACCCGGGCGCAACAGAGAGAACGGAGAGCGAGGGAGAGACTGCTGGGGAGCGAGAGACAGATTAATGGAGAGCTAGAGAGAGATCGGAGACTGGGTAGAGAGATGAGGGTTTAGAAAAATGGGCTTCAGGTAGAGAGGGAAGCAGGTAGAGAGATCGGAGACTACACAGCGGGAAGGGAAAAATGGCGTACAGCTTTTATGACGGGGAAGGGAAAGGCGCGGGTTTCAAAATTTGTATGAGATGTTTTAGCATCACTTTTAAGTAAAGATGTTAAAAATTATTATTTTTTTACATCTTTTTCTTAAAAGGGATGTTAAAATTTATTAAAATTACATTGTTTTTTTTAAAATGATGTAATTTTAAAAAAAATTGCATCCCTTTGCGAAAAGGGATGTTAAAATTTATTAAAATTACATTGTTTTAAACAAAGCGATGTAATTTCTAAAAAAAATTGCATCCCTTTGTGAAAAGGGATATTAAAATTTATTAAAATTACATCGCTTTCATGAAAGCGATGTAATTCCTAAAAAGAAATTGCATTCCTTTGTGAAAAGGGATGTTAAAATTTATTAAAATTACATCGCTTTGTTAAAGCGATGTTAAAATTCAGATTTTAACATCCCTTTATTAAAAGGGATGTTAAATTTCACCGTTTAACATCGCTTTTTTAAAAAAGATGCTAAAAAGGGATGTTAAAACCCGGTTTTTTTGTAGTGAAACTTTCGTTGGATATTCTGAAAGGTATTGTCGTCTGGGTTCTACATGCCTAAACCTTGTGGTTTGTTACTATTAAATTAAAAGCTTTATTTAGCTTTATTCCATAGGCATTGAGGGTAGGAAACGATGCAATCAAGTGATTTGTGTATATTGGTGTGGGTCGGGGTAAGACGCATGTTGGTGTATGGATGCACTGTATGTGCCTCTCTAGATTTGGTGTTGCTTAATTAATAATGCCTTGGCACATAAACTATGTTTTTAATCCTTAATTTCATATTGCATTCAAATGATTTTTTGTATTGTTAGTTCTACCTATAATACACCCAGCACAAAAATCATGTATGGTTCTCAAGGGGATGTGTATTTCATTATAAGGCATGATCATCTCATATATAGTTTGTTATATATAGGAGATTTGAGCTCAACTAAATTATGTTACAAATTGTAAATCTGACTGGTGCATTAATTATGTTAGAATGGTACAACTGGTCATGACCGACAAGCACAATAAATCAAATTGTAATTAACTTGACACGCCTAAGATCAAGTTAAACTACATCATGTAATCTAGTGTGCACTTCCTTGGCATTTATGGTTTTTGATTTCTTGAGTGGCTGCCGCCTTTCACCTCTAGCCCATTGTTAAGTATATTGGTACAAAAGCTTGTTAAATATTAGATTTTTTTTAATCTTTGGAACCGTAACAATTATATAAATGTTTGTGTTTTATATTTAGGGTAGTGAGAGTGGTGAAAAGAAAATAGAAGTTACTGTCAAAACTAGGGAGCATGGGCTGACGCAATTTAAGCAAGCCGAGATTGATGCTATTGTTGCTGAAATTGAGGCAGAGAAAGCAGCTTCCGAAAAAGAGGCAATTATTTTATTATTGAAATCGAGTTCGAGAAAGCAACTTCCAAGAGAGCAGCTTCCGAAAAAGCTGCTTCCGCGAGAGCAACTTCCGAGAAAGCTGCTTCCGAGAGAGTTGCTTTTGAGAAGACAGCTTCCGAGAAAGAGCAAAAAAAGCTGTGAAAAAAACAGATGCTTGCTTAAAAGACATTGAGGTTACTCAGGTTAGAGAGGCGTTTTTCATATCCTTCTCTTTTCATTCTTTATTTATTTTATTACATAATATTAGATACTACATTTTTATATCGTACAAGTATTCCACAATGAAAGAATGTCATAAATTGATGGGAGAAGTACTTCAGGCTCTAATTATCTATGAGTTCCTATTCAAATGAAACAATGCCATAAAGTCTTTTTCTTTTCTATTTTTTCTAAGCGCCATAAGTCGATGTTTACTTATAGTTGACATGCCCATAATTCTCAAGGGGCTGCTAGAAAGGTATATGATGGGTTATGTAGGGTGGTTATGGGACTATAAAAA